>JAGTTH010003020.1:0-53690 GCA_022606485.1 Agraylea sexmaculata | reverse complement strand
AACTCTAGTCCGGTGTTGCCTGAGGAGATGAGCGCTTGTAGCTCCGCGTCTGTCTTCTGATCTGCTGCCAGGGCCTTGTAGTCCAAGGCGAAGTGGATCTCCTCGACTCGGGACAGCATGTCTGCGACGACATTGTCAGTGCCGGCGACGTGCCGGATGTCCGTCGTGAATTGACCGATGAGGTCAAGATGGCGAAATTGTCTGGGCGAACACTTGTCAAGCCTCTGTTTGAACGCGTACTGCAGTGGCTTGTGGTCCGTGTATATGGTGAATTTTCGGCCTTCGAGCATATACCTGAAGTGCTTCACGGAGAGGTATATACCGAGGAGCTCGCGGTCGTAGGCTCCATACCTCGTCTCGGCCGGCAGCAATTTCTTGGAGAAGAAGGCTAGCGGTTCCCACTTGCCGTCGCGTTCTTGGTGGAGGGCACCTCCTACCGCAGTGTCAGATGCGTCTGTCATCAGTGACAGTCTTGCCTCAGGTGTGGGGTGTACTAGCATGGTGGCTTCGCACAGGCTTTTCTTGCAGCTTTCGAAAGCTGCTGCTGCTTCACCAGACCATGGTAGCTTCTGCTGTTTCCCCTTCCCTTTTACTCCTTTCAGGAGAGCGTTTAGTGGAGCCTGTAGGTGGGCTGCGCGAGGTACGAAGCGGCGGTAAAAGTTGATCATCCCTAAGAAACGCCTTAGCTCGGCGATGGTCTTCGGGGGAGTGCAGTCCTGGATGGCTCGGACTCTCTCTGGCAGTGGTGACGTACCTTCGCCGGACACTCTGTAGCCGAGGACTTCTACTGCGGCCTTGCCGAAATGGCACTTCGGTGGATTGAGTACCAGGCCATACTTCGTAAACCTCTCGAATTGCTCCTGAGGTGTTAAGGAGTTCTCCGGTGATGACGAGAAGCCATGAGGACATCGTCAATATAAGCATACAAGCGAACTCTAGTCCTTGTAAAACTTCGTCCATAAACCGCTGGAAGGTTTGGCTGGCGCATTTTAGGCCGAAGGACATCACCGGAAACTCGAAAAGTCCGCTGAACGGGGTGGTGATGGCTGTTTTCGCTATGTCCTCTCGCCACCGATCTTACGGTACGCCGAGGTCTAGGTGCAGTTCCTTTGGTGCCGTGTAGGACTGTGCGAAGTCGTGTATGCATTTTATTGTAAGTGGCCTCTGTCGTCGACCGTGCGGGCGTTTAGTGCCCCAGAAGTCTCCGCACGGCCTCCATTCGCCGCTCCGCGACCATGCAGGGGTGCGGCCCAGCTGCTGCGTGATGGTCGTGCCATACCTAGTTTCACGAGTTTGTAGATCTCGTCCTTGGCAGCGCGGAGTTTGTCCGGGGCTAGTCGCCGTGGCTGTGCTGCTGCGGGTGGTCCGGGCGTTGTGACAATGTGATGAACCGTGTTGTGCATTGGTTGCTGGTTCGGGACTCCACTAGGACGGCAGATGGTGGCGTATTCAGCGAGGATGCTACCGTACGGACATCCGGAGGCGTCGTGCATTGCCTTTACGGTCGGAGTGTCCGTGACGATGCTTCTGCACTTCGTCACTAGTAGAGTCTCGCTGTCGATGAGCTTCTGCTTGGCGAGGTCCACGATCCAGTTGTAGTGGGCTAGGAAGTCTGCGCCGATGATGGGTTTGCTAACGTCAGCTACTACAAACCGCCAGGAAAAGCCCCTGCGCAGCCCCAGTCACAATAGCGTTAGCCATACAGTACCACATGCGCTATCCTGGTCCCGCGTTTGCTGCTGTCAGTTGGTGATTGGAGACTTGCTTCGCGCCTGCGCTTATTACCGACGGTGGAACCACACACGTCGGCGCCCGTGTCCACAAGGAAGGACTGTCAAAAGCTGCCTCGAAGACAAAGAGGCGGCGTGATGATGGGCTGGCCAGGTGAGAGATGCCGCTTCTACCTTGGTCGTGGCGTTTCCCGACCACATGCATGGTTGTCGGCAGCGACGCGCCTCGTCGCCGAACGTGCGGTGGTAGTAGCATATGCTGCCTGGCTCGCCGCTGGGGTCACGTGAGCGCCGTCCTTTGATTGCCGCCGAGCAGGTGAACGCCTGTCTCGCGACCGCTGGCGTTCGACGGGTTTTGCGCGAGGCGGACCTTTCTGTTCCTGAATTCGGCTACCTCCAGCCTGAAGGAATTGAACAGAGAGCGAATTTCGTCCACAATCCAGTGGGTGTCTTCGCGTTCCACTGTGCTCAGGCGGCCCTCCTCGGTTACGTCGTCGGCCATCTTGACGACGTGTGCGACGTTGCTGGTGCTTAATGCGCTCCTGCATAGCATGCGCGTGCCCTCTGGAAGCGCACGCAGCCACATCTGCACCAGTATGTCCTCTTTAACGTCTCCGGCTGCTAGTGTCTTTAAATGGCTCCAGAATGTCGACGGCTTTCGGTCGCCGAGCTTCTCCGACTGTAGGAGCCGCATCGTGCGGCTGCCCGGGGAGCCTAAGCAGAAAGCTAGCGTGGCTTTCCTGAGGTCCGTGTAGGACTGCCCGTCGAGCATGACGTCCCGCAGCTCTCGTTGTAAGGATGGTGACAACGCTCCGCACAGCGCGTCGAACCGGTCCTCCTCTGTGATGATTTTGTTGCGAGCCGCGTACCGCTCGAACCGCGCGAACCACAGCTCGGGGTCAGTCGTGTCAAAGGTCCCGAGGGCAGCGGTCACTCTGTCTATAGCGTGTACCGTGGTACCGCTGACTGCGAGGACTTCCTCTCGCACTGGGTCGGATGTTAATAGGTCTACTAAAGGTTCCATCGTCGTTTTCGGGGTCACCAATTTGGAAGTCTCTTTGTGGATGGAAACAAGGCTGTTGTAGTGTGGACGCGGCTGTACTTGGGACGAGAGTTGTAAGCGAACGAGTCGTCAGCGGTGGTAGTTGTAGTCGTGTTCGGTCGGAGATCGGTGTAGTGGCAGAGGTGAGTTCAGCACAGAGGTCGCTGTCGTTGACTGAACTCCTGACTGGACTGACTGTTGCAGTGAGATGTGCCTAATTAATAGAGCCTGTGGCCCTCAACCGCAGCGCACCAATCATGGCTGCGGTGTCGATGGGACAAACCGTGGTGGCGGCCGGCCACGCTGCTATTTGTGAATGCGGCCACTTCAACGTCCGTGATTGGTCCAATACGGCTGATTATATTTTTACACGACTACCTTCCATGTCCGCTACAAATATAATAATAATAATACATGTTTTGTTTGTAAAGAATTATCACAAATTTTTAAATCACAACTCTAATGCCAAATTGTCCTAATTTATCGAAGGAATAGACATTACAATACACTATATGCGTAAGCTCTCGGCAATGAACGATAGATAGATTTATTTTTTTAATACTATGTAGAATAAAATAAATAACCATTTGTGTACGTATCTATTAGAGACCGTCGGAATTATAACATATATTTTTAATATCTTCACCGAGAGTTAGTCATCGCTATAGTTATGCATAGTTTTAATTAAACAATGAAAATGTTATCTTTTACAATCTATAAGATGCCACATAATAAACTCTCATTTCGATTGAAATATCTTCCATTATAATAATAAATGACAACAGGTACATACTTGTATAAAAGAGCGAAAATGCCCTAATTCGTAGAAATACATAAAATAGAAATGTACTTATTTGTTTGAAGCTTTTTAGATTTGTTCAAAAATAAAATTAAATACAGGATTACAATAACATGAATAACAAAATATTTTTGATAATCAGCCAATAGTATAATGTTTTTAAAAATGGAAATAGTGTACTTTTTAAAAATATGTATACATAGCTTGACTATAACAATTATTACTGGCAGTAAATAATTTCATTTTAAAATATCAATGGAAGACTTCAAAACATAAAATGATAATAATAAAAATATAAAGTAGCTCAGTTTTGTTTCACGATTTATCTAAATGATTATTATTATTATAGAAGAGCGTACGTTTTCTATGTATATTACGTAAGGTTCGTTTCATGAATGTGTAGAGTAAATGTCATGGTTTAAGAGGTAAACTAAACGAGGCTGTGATTAGTGATTAATTACAGTCTCGTTACAAAGTGTGATACTCACTCTACACATTTATGAAATGAACTGTAGTTTTCTAAAATTCGAATGATTTCATACATGAAAGTCCAATAATTCCATCTTTTTTACGATGGTTTGTTTGCCTTTTCTTTGCACAGATCTGTAAATACTTCTTTGGACCCGATGAAAAATATAATTTTAATCGATATTATATTGTGCGTTTTGCAAATAACAATATTTTAATCGAACTCGTAGGTGAGACGTGATGCAAAACACTACTTAATCAATTTTGTTCAACATTTTCGTGTGCACAATCTGAATTTGGTGTTTTGGGAAGTCTAACATCACAGTTGCATGGAAAGCCATATTAGCACACGCGATTATGTATTCACACAGGGAAAACCAGCTAAATGCTAAAAAAATAAATGGAATTGGGATGATAAAGTTGACTGTAGTTTATGATGTGGCTACTTACACATAGGTCTGCATAAAAAGCGATGTCTGAGGAAGAATATAACTAATCCTATCGAGGAAGCCACAGATATGAAGAACAACAACCACACCGTGGAGTTACCTTGGAGTGGTTTATTGTTATAATTGTACCTTTTGCTACCCACAATTGCTCTTGCCCACATATGAAGAAGGGACGATATCATGAACACAATGAATATTTTCTCATGAAGGGCTGAAAATCACAACAATCATCATACAAAACAAACTTTACATAAATGAAAAAAAACTTACGATAATTCTCTCTATTGGAAACGTAAGTCACTCCAGTTAGTGCACATACTTCGATCAAATTTAACCAATAGCATGCATCGGTTAATTGAAGACCTTTTTTCCTATCCTAAAAATGATTGCATACTGATATTTTGCTCTAAATAATTATTTTTTGATTACTTACGGCAGAATTTTCTATGGTACTAATTTGTTTCGTGTGATATGTATGATATAGACATCCGATTAAAAACCGAGGACCTAAATGAAAAGCTATGCAAATTCTCCACAGGTAACGCTGTGGACTTATTCCTGTTATTGCACTAATCGAAGGTATCACATTATAAACCTTGAAATAAAATAATATTATTAAAGTGTAAGCTATGCGGGTGGTTATATCAGAATACTAACCCTACAGTGTGTTTCGTGAATGTCGTCTCCTTGAAATATCGAAGCTGATGTATAACATATAAATAATGCTCCCAATGGCAACCAAAGTGAAATTGTGCAAACTCCTCTCAAACGACACATCCATGTTATGTATTGAGTATCGTCAGCTTCTGTTTGGTTGTGCTCGCTCTCTTCAGCTTCCTAGTATTTCAAAGATTGTAATTGTAAAATGAAGAGATAAGGTATAAAATCAGCTATTTGCCTGCACTGTTTCTTCCTTCATCGTTCTCTATATGCTATTACAAAAGGAACTGGCAATTGTAAAAAGCGGCCATTGGAAAACGCACCCTCTGCGGCCGAAGGGTGGGAATGCTCTATCCTACAATTACGTAATCTACATGCACCCCTGCTGCCTGCGCGCGCCGACATATTTTATAAATTATTAAAAAAAACGCGAATAATAAACACTGATATCTAAATTGTATGTAATAATTTTATTCACAACTTTATGTACTGACTTATTCGATTCAATATTTTTAAAATAATAAAAAAAGTATAATTCATATTTAATATTTCCAAATAAACATTATATGTGTATCTTAAAGAATTAAATATAATTTATAAATAAAAAAGCTTTTATTATTATATATTAATCGACGATCGACATGGCAACATTGTCGGATCTGTCACTAGAGCATTGTAAATAGAACAAAAATAGCAGTTGCCAAGATGAGTACATGATGCTGGATATAAGATACTGGATTGTAGTAAGATAAAAAGAACTGACGCCATGATTTGGAGAGGAATCAAGTATCTCTGTTTGGCACATTGCACATTTGAATACCTCCTGGGTGTCGTTGTTGTAAGTAAAGTTAATCTTTATTATGATCACTTGATTTTATACAATATTTACCCCCAATGTTTTTATTCACATTTCAGTGTTCAGGTCCATCAATGCAACCGACACTCTATTCCGATAATATATTGTTAACTGAGCATATTAGTACAAGACTTCAACGATATCATATTGGAGATATAGTGGTGGCCAAGAGTCTGTCGAATCCCTCGAATTTTATTTGCAAAAGAATCGTGGCATTACCGGGAGACAAAGTCAAAAGCAAAAATACACTCTTCTCACAAGTAGTACCCCGTGGTCATGTTTGGTTGGAAGGAGACAATGCGGATATTTCATTCGATTCCAGAAACTACGGTCCCGTTCCTCAAGGCTTGATTATTAGTCGTGTTATTTTTAGGCTCTGGCCTTTATCAGATGTTAAATCACTCACATAATTTTAATTATTGTGCAACTGTTATTTATTAAATTGTTTTTTAGATATGTAATAATTGTTGATATTATGCAATATTAAATATTTTTTTTGTAATTTGTGCTGTTTAATTTATATTATTCCATAAGCTATTAAGATTGGTCATATAAAAAATGTTATAATATTGTACAATTCAAAGTTTGATACAATATCTTTTATATTCTATTATATTCATATATTTATTATGTACAGCAAAAGATTAATAACAAATCACAGGAAATATAAAATGTACCTACTTACTGCTAATTTTAAATTTTCATTGATGGCGTATAGTTAAATTTTTTATTCATATGGTAAGATAATATGACACGTCTAGGATAATACTTATATCAAACAAAAATATCTCATTACGTACACAATAGATTTTTTGTTTTCAAAATAACCTGTTTCGAATTAAAAATTATGGAAAGGTCGCCTTGTTATTTAATACATTTGCGAATTGTTTACATTATTTATATATTGTATGCTCGATATTTGCAGCCGAGGTACAATCAAGAAATGTATATATTGTTGTGTCAACTGGCAACACAGTCAGTAGGAAGTGTCAGCCGCAGTAGCAGGCCTTGTAGATAGTGACTTGCCATGGTTTTGTTCTGAACTGGTAACTGTTTGCATACATTTGTATTTTATTACAATTCATTTCATTATTTTTTATTCATTCTCACCTTAAAAAGCTGACAATGTGATGAAGCATACATTATAAGTCAATATACCATCGCATTGATAACCTTTTGCACATGCTCATTTCTTTATTATTTGCAATAATACGCGTATAAATCATAACTTATTTATTTGCTCAGAGCGTTGTTCTTCTGAAATTCTGAAATTCGTGACTCGGCAAATTCATGTTATTCTCGTACATAAATATATTCAAGGTTTTCCATGGATCTATTTTCGTTCCTCTAATATAAAACCAGAATTCATAACATTGTGAAATATTGCTTTCTATTTATTTTACTGTTGCGTTATTGTAGTTTCACATTTTTTTATTTATTAATCAATTGATAAATTTCTTTTGTGTTGCGGTGTATGATAAGTAACTTTGCGCTTTGTTTTATATTTTAAGTATTTTATTCTAATAATAAACTGACTTCCATTCGGTTAGTAACTATTTTTAAAAATGGTGACTGTGTAATTCATAGAGGTCAAGGTTCACTGGGAGCAATTGCACAAAGGAATTATTTCTAGATTCAGTATAAAAGTGTAGTAGTAAGTGTGTATACCGGTTTGTTTGATTTCCTATGAATAGATGATCGTTTAAATGAACAGCTAGTGAATCAAATTGCATATATTACAATATTAATGAGATTAGTCATAATAATACATAATAAAAAACCAGGAATGCATGCGTCTGTATAAAACAAAATGTTTTCTTCTCTATGTATTCCTTAAATTTAAGCCTTAAATTATTGAATATATTATTTGTTTATCAATATACATTTCATCAAAAAATACTGTTATCATATAGTAAAATTGTGGTTTTAACATAAACCCACAGCTTGTTTATTCTGAAACCATGTTTAAATATGTTTATCTATAAGATAATCTCTAATAGATTATGAAACCATATTTTTCAGAAAACAATTTACAGTCAATTTGGCTTCAAGATACATTCCACAGAATAAATACCATGCAAAAATTACAGTAAATATATAATAAAACAATTATATTAGGTGTGCAAAAAACGTGATAACGTTAATATAATGTCAAAAATATACTGAGATAATAGAATACATTTTATGTGATCTAACAACCTGTATTTAAATTATTTTTGTTAGGTCTTTTTTTGTGTTGTATTATTTCATGCATCTGTAAAATATATCATCTAATGTTAAATTGTTTTTTCAGATTAAAATGGGCCGTTACACTGGCAAAAAATGTCGTCTGATATCCATGTTATGGATGACCACAATATTTTTTATGGTCGAGATTGCTGTAGGATACATAACAAATTCTATGGCCCTTGTAGCTGACAGTTTTCATATGCTCAGCGATGTCGCCGCACTTGTTGTGGCGTTTCTTTCAGTCAAAGTAAGTTTTCTCATATAATATAATGTGCTGTTTAAATTATTCGGTGTGCTATTGTGTGATTGGCTTTTAAAAGGAACATTCAATTCCATTCAATTGAATTATAAATCCTTCAATTGAATTAGTGAATCCTCCATTATAATAAGTATGTCAATCAAAGTGTGTGTATTCAAATAATATAGTCTAGGTTGTATATAAAAGGATAACAGTTTGTTTAATATGTTTAAAAATAATTTTAGATGTCTCCCAAAAAATGGTCCAAAAATACCTTCGGATGGGCTCGAGCTGAAGTTTTGGGAGCTTTAGTTAATGCAGTGTTCTTAGTGGCTTTGTGCTTTAGTATAACAGTCGAAGCTTTTAAAAGGTTTATCGAAGTCGAAGAAATTCACCAACCGAAGCTGTTGGTTGTTGTCGGAGTTATTGGTCTTGTAGTGAATGTGGTTGGGCTTTGTCTGTTTCACGGTAAGTTCTATAGTTTTTTTTTATGTCTTAGAGCTGGATTATATTTATGATATTTACAGAACACGGCGGTGGACATGGTCACTCCCATGTTCCCAGTGGACTTACCGAACTCGTTGGTACTGATGACAATGAAAATGATTCTGTATTTTCAAAACCACCGACAAAACATGGCCACTCTCATGATGCTTCACAAATGAATATGAGAGGTGTTTTCTTACATCTATTGTCAGATGCTTTGGGTGAGTTTTGATTATTATAAATATGAAAATTTAATTATCAGTTTCATTTCTCTTTTGATAACTCTGATAGTGATATTATAAGCATGTTGTAAAACTATTATCATTTATCTAGTGAAAATGTAACTGATAAAAATAATAATTTTATAGCTTCCCTGTAATCAAAAACAATAGCCAATAAGATAATGAACCACTTTGAGTAAAAATAACATTTATTTTTTTCAGGTTCTGTAATCGTTATTTGCTCTGCACTAATGGTTTGGCTCACTAATTGGAAATATCGATTTTACATTGATCCAGCACTGAGTGTCGTATTAGTATTATTGATTCTTCACTCAGTTTGGCCTCTGCTCCGAGAATCTGCATTGATCTTATTGCAGACGGTACCGACACATATTCAGGTATTTATAGTTTACTTCAGGTAATATCTGCTTAGTTTTTTTTTTGTACGAAATGTTTTTATTCTGATAACAGGTTGATGCTATTCAAAGAAGGTTACTGGAGAGAGTGGATGGTGTGATTGCTGTCCACGAATTTCACGTTTGGCAATTGGCTGGTGACAGAATCATCGCTTCGGCTCATATAAGGTAAACTAATTTAAATTCAAACTCACGAAAATTCAATTAATTTTTTTTTTATAGGTGTCGAAATTTATCAGAGTATATGAAGATTGCTGAAAAAGTTAAAGAATTTTTTCACAATGAAGGCATTCATTCAACCACAATTCAACCTGAATTTGTAGAAATTCCAGCAGATGGATATGATGTAATTATTTATTTATTTTATTTAGAATTAAATTAAAAATAATATTTTATGATCATTTTTAGGGCATGCCAGAAAAAAATGGTTCAATTGAACCTCCGTGCGCACTTTACTGTCCTACCACAGATCCTCCGTGTCACAATGCCACTTGTTGTGGAACCGATAAAAAGGTAATTTCCCAATTTACACTTACATAATATAACAATTATAAATGTTTTATTTATTACAGAGTAGGGAATCTGGAGGAGGATCTCCAATCAGTACACCATACTTGTGTCGGCAACGAAATGTGCCAGCGGGCGCTGAACAACCTGATGCTGCAGAAAGTGGCGCTTTACTCCACAATGAGCCAATTGTGCCGCCAACTTCGAGGGAGTCTTGTGTTTGACACAATATCAGTAGCAAAATAGCAGTCACGTACAAAAACAAGTACTTTTCACGAATTTTTGTATTTCTAATAAATAAATCGTTTATAATATTATGTCTATTATAAGCTGCTATATTCTGATATGAACATAGTGAAATTAACAAATTTTCGAAGTATTATTGTAATTCGTGGTTTTTATATTAGATTCACACATTTATTAGTTTTATCTATTTGTAAGTAAGTTTATTTTAATATATAATTTTATTAGTCCTCAATGAGATGCCTTATAATCTATTAAATTTACACATAAATGATTAACTGCAATGTCATTTAAAAGCATACTTCATTTCAAGAACTCCTAAAATAGTATGAGGTATTGAAGATATGAATGAAAAACTCGATAATATACCATTTCGAGTAAAAGTTTATAATTCTTGGTGAAGTTGTCTTTTTGCATCAATATATAGTCTACTTGAAGAGGAGATTCAAAATTCTTTTTGTATTACAACACTTTATAACATGACATATTCTAGCGTTTGTTGTTTATTTTGTCAACATTTGAAATGGAATAACTGCACGGATGATAATTATTTTTATGGCTGTAGTTTTCCAATATAAAATCTATCTGTGTTCATAGACAATGCCTTTTAGATAACAAATAAGTATGAAGTGGGATTTTCACTATGTATTTTCAAGTGGGCTCTTGCAATATGTACTTAAAAGTGTTTTGTACATTTTGATATCATAATTAGTTGTTGCACATTTGTATGTATATAGATTATGATTGATTATCAACTCCGATATTAGATAAGTGATAGAATAACTGACATTGTATGTTGTTTGAAATAGATATAGCATTTATTTCTAAAATGAAACTATCATTATGCATTACTAAGCAAGTCAAATGTGACAGTTTATTTTATCTGCGAGAATTGTATATGTATACATATGTAAATGTAATAAAAATGTTTTAGCTACAGACTGTACAAACAATAGACTGAAATATAGTTTGATATTTTTCACCATTGGAAAATTTGTCCCAATTACATAAATTTTTAAATACATGAATGTAAATCGGTATATAAAAATTAAATTCTTTATTTTATCATTCACGCACATACATATGTAATTATCTTCTATGCTTAATAGAGATTGGCATATTAAATAATAAACTCACTACTATCAGAAAATAGACAGTGCAATCAATGATATGTAATATTCTCTAGAACATATTGTATTGTTGAGACTTCATAGATTAAAACATTGAATCTTTTTTCGGAATAGTTAAATTCAAGCCAAAGTTTTCACAATTGAATTTTAGTTCTTTCCACTTAACCAAAGAGTATGAAGACATTCAATTATTATAATATGTAAGTCTAGTAGTGATTTATACGGCTCCAAATTTAAATATTTTATAAATAATTTTTTTTTCATTTGATGAAAATTATTAATTTAGAAGTTAAAACTTCACTAGTACCTTTCATATTATGTTTATGTATGGAAGTTTCACTTAATATTTATGAGTTTATACTGTGAATATTATGTACATCTCCGGCCATAATGTGTGAAATGTGTTTTATGGTTCAATGTGGCTGTGTTGTGTGTAATTTTAAAGTTTAATTCTTAATATTGAATGGTTAAAACTATCACCGAATGACCGTTGTTATCATCTGTAATCACTTCATAAATATGTTTTTATTAACTTTTATGATTTTTATGTAGGCTTTTTTTCATATTAAGATTTATGTATGAAGGAGTAAATGCTTTATACAAGTAATTTTAATAATATGTTGTGTTTTACAACCGAGAAGTGATCTTTATACAATACATAATATAATTTATACCATCTGAAGCATTGTTCATCATCACATGTTTCTATAAAATAAAATATTACTACAAAACAATATTATATTATTTTTAAATTAAAAGTCCCACAATCTTTTTGTGATAAGAAAAACTGAAATTTGCAAGAAAAGTTGAAGACAGGAATGATTGAAGAAAAATTCATATCGTCGATTGGACTGTGCCAATCCTGCAAGGGGAAGTATTTTATCCCAGTATCCCTGTAGGTATTATTTTTAAATAAATATTTGAATGAATATTCACTACTGTTAACACTGACCTGTCAAATTGTAAGGTTATTCAAAAGTCAAAATGGGAAAGTAGATCTACGGCAAAATGTCGTTTATTATAAGACGAAGTGTAGCGGTTTTTGCTAAAATAAATCCAGAAAAATATTTAAAAAAGCATTTTACTTATTCTATATCATTGAAACGAACATTTTCCCAGAAAGCCGGCGATGAATTGCCTCATTGTAATATTGGAACCATCGGTCATGTCGACCATGGAAAAACTACATTAACTGCTGCTATAACCAAAGTTCAAGACAAAAAAGGTTATGCCAAATTCACCCCCTATAATGAAATAGACCGTTCTGCGGAAGAAAAGGCTAGAGGTATTTTTCATTTTAAAACATGTATCATTAATTGATTGTGTACACATATATAAAAATAAATATTTGAAATTTTAAGGAATTACAATACATGCATCCCATATAAATTATCGAACAGATAATAGAACTTATGCGCACACCGACTGCCCTGGGCATGCGGACTTTATTAGAAATATGATATCGGGAGCTTCTCAAATGGATGGTGCAATTGTGGTGGTTGCTGCTGATGATGGCCAGATGCCACAAACGAGAGAACATCTACTGTTAACTAAACAAATCGGAGTGAAAAAATTAGTAGTGTTTATAAATAAAGCAGATTTGGTTGATAAAGATGTTAGTGACATTTTCGACTTATTTTGTATATATAAGTGTTTTTCACGTAACGATTTCAGGTTTTGGAACTAGTGGAAATTGAAATGAGAGAAATGCTTTGTGATTTCGGATTCGACGGCTCAAACACACCTATGATTGTAGGATCTGCATTATTGGCTTTGAAGGGAGATACAACATCGGAATATGGTATAATATGTTTACACAAATCAAAATATGTATCGGGTCCATTTAGTTCATAAGATATTCCATTACATAAATTTATCTATAGTAAAAAAAAATAATTAACACATTATTTTATATAATTCTTTGAAACTCCCCATAAGTTGTTAACTAATTCATGTGATTACTTTTAGGAGAGCGATCAGTTGAAAAATTATTAGATACCATTGATAAATATATTCCGACACCGACAAGAGACATTAACTCGCCATTCCTGATGCCTATTGATAGTGTTTTCACAGCTCCCGGTCGAGGTTCAGTCTGTGTGGGCACAATTAAAAAAGGTAAAATGGAGAAGAATGCTAAAGCTTCTCTCATGGGATTCGATCAAACTGTAGACACTTATCTATCTGACATACAAATATTCAAAAAAAGTGTACCCAAGGTAGGAATTATACTGAGAATGTGAATTTAAAAAAATAAGTGTATCAAGCTTTTTGTAGGCTTTTGCAGGTGATAATGTGGGTATTTTATTACGCGGCATAAAATTAAAATCTATAAACCGCGGCATGGTGCTTTGCCAGCATGGAAGTGAAAAATTGAGTAATAGTTTCATAGCAGAATTTTATTTGCTATCAAGAAGTGAAGGCGGGAGATCAAAACCAATTAACGCGACTGGATATATTCAACAATTATTCAGTACAACGTGGGATATTGCATGTCGAATTGATATAAGTAATAAGACTATTGAACTTATTTTGCTACAGATTCAATATTAATTCAATATCATTTTTAGTCGGTGATGAAAAAATGTTAATGCCGGGAGATCACGCCAGTGTTAGATTGACTTTATTAAAAGGAATGATTTTACCAATAGGGCAACCGTTTACAGTCAGAGAAAATAATAAGACTGTGGGTACCGGCTGTATAACATCTATTCTACCTTATGTTGACAATATAAAAACATTTGGCCTCAGCAAAGTTACTCTGTCAAACACATAGTTTTATTTTGTAATAATTATGAATGTATTTTATTTGATTTAATACACAATGTTAGAATTAAATCAGCGTTTTTATGTACTACCTTTATCAGAAGATTCAGAAGCCAAGTAATAATAATAGTAAACAATTGAAACCATACAATGAATATGCGATTCCAGCTGAGTGATGTTGTATATTGAGGTTGTGTGATTAATTTTGAAAAACTTTATACGAATTTTAATTTGTGCAAGTGACTTAACAATGAAACAAAATTGATAAAGCCAATCATCATTACTTGCTGTATTATGACCGCAATTTTTTGTCTTCTTCTTCAAAAAATAAAATAAACTGGGAGGAATGTGAATTTATTCAATAGAGTATGTATGAATGATATTTTGGTGATGTAAGCACTGGTTTGGATGACAGTTGAGTATTGCGGGTTGAGCTTTGTGTCGTGTGATGTGATGTGGCCTGAGGTTGTGGAGATTCTGCAGCAGAAATACCGCGATTGTGACATCTCCAGGCCACTGACTACTCTGGCCTGTCTGCAGATACTCATCGGGGGACTGGTGCTGCTCTGCTGGAGGCTCTATGGCGAGAGGATCTGCGACAGGTTTATGAGACCAGGTCAATACTAATTACTACTTAACAATCTTAACGCTCCAATACTCAATCTAAACATGTACATTTCTATCCATAGCGACTTCCAAAGCTATACAGGAACTTAAAGATAGCGTTTCTCGATTGAAACTTCCCAAAGAACATACACCCAGGTTATAGACGACAATTTATCCACAATGGCTGACAAAATCAAAAAACTCTTTTTCCGAAAAAAAGCCGATATTAAATTCAAAAAGGCCGGTCCAGGCCATACACTTTCCAATGCAAGCTCCAATGTTGCATCCACGAGTAAAGTTACTCATGATCCAATACCGGTCAACACACCCATGACTGAAGAGAGAAAACTGGCAGTACAAGCGGCTTTATGTCGGATAGAAGGAAAAAAAGCTAATCCAAATTTCAACACGTCACTCTCTGCCATCCAGGTAATTCATCATTTTTCAATTTATATGTATAAAGCATAATGTCATATGATTATTTACAGGCTCAAGTTAAAAGAGAGTTGGAAATAGAAAAGAAAATGCAACTCGAAGAAACAAAACAACAGAATGCTCAGAAAGAAGAACAGCAAAAAAATATTGTAATATCATCTCATTTAGCAACATCTGGAGTTTATTTCAAGTATATTTATTATAATGTATTAAAATTATATTATGCCAATATTTGTTATCGCAATCATATTTTTTAGGTGTCCAATCATAAGCAATGAAATATTGTCAAAAGATAAATGGAAAGAGAATATCAAGACATTTTTGTACGAGCAGTTGGCAGAAGAACCTGGTTTGACTGCTTGTCTTATTATTCAGTCGTGTAATGCTGGCCGAGAAAAGGTATTTTAATTAGTATGCAAATTTATTTGAATGAAATATGAATTTTCTAATAAATAAATATATTTTAGATTGATACTTGTACAGAAACTCTATGTAAATATTTAGAAAATATTGTGGCTCATCCCGATGAAGACAAATATAAAAAAATTAGACTCTCCAATAGGCAAGTTTGCAATTTTGTAATTTAATTTTAATGTGATTTGTCATACTAACAAAATATTAGTTTACGTCACCAGTTAAGAATCTTTCCTGGTTTTCAATAAAATACATAATTTTTTTATCATACATCTTTTTAATATACTTACTTTTTGATTATTTACCAGAGTATATACTGAAAAAGTGAAACCGCTCGAAGGAACCAAAGAATTTCTCCATGCCGCAGGCTTTAGAACTAAATCATTGCCAAATAATGAAGGAGTCGAAGAGGAATTTTTAGTATTTGAAGAGGAAGCGATTAATAACACTGAGAATTTAAATGTTAGTATTAGAAAAAAATATGTAACTTAAAATATTCTATTTTTTTGCATATTTCAGTTACTTATTGATGCCTTACGTTCAGCAGAACCGATTCAACTGGAACTTGATAGAAATTTACAAGTTCTTTTACCTTCTCAGGCATCTGCAAATAGAGATTTACCACCAGATTTTTTTGCTATATCCCCCGAAGAAATGAAAAGAGAACAGCAGTTGAGGTAGTAAAAAAAATATTTAAGTGATACCGTTACAAAATTTTTATGAATAAATTTTTTAGAAACGAAGTCATTGAAAAAACTTCAATGCTCCGAACCAAAGCAATGAGAGAAAAAGATGAAATGAGACAAGTCCGAATGTACAAGTATACATTGCTTAGAATTAGATTTCCCAATGGCATTTTGCTACAGGTAACAATTGATTATCATTTTGTGGTTATAGTAATAAAAAACTTTCAATTTTGTTCTTAATTCCAGGGTACATTCTCTATCTATGATAAAATCGCGGATGTTTTAAATTTTGTAAAAGATAGTTTAGAAAATGAAGAACTTCCATTTTTGTTGGTTTCTCCAACAGGGCAGAAGTTTTCTTCGGAACAAAACTATGATAACACCCTTGCCGATTTGCGTCTTGTTCCCGCCGTAATAATGATGTTCTCATGGGATCCAGTTGTAGCGGAGTCTATTCAGCAATCTTCACAAAAAGATGCTTTCCTAAAATCCGAATTGATGCTTCTGTTGCAGTCGACCTGAATTTATAATATACATACATTCTGCATCAATCAATTCCTTTTGATTTTTATCATTTAACTTATATATCCAATGTATTATTAAACTCAAGCTGCATTTTTCGCACTGGCAATCAATTTTTTTCTTTCTTAATTTGCACCTTACAAATTATAACTTGTTAACTTATATAATTCAATATTCTGAAAATAAATAAATAATATTAATATGTTTTTATAATATTATTAATAATAATAATATATGTTTTATTATCTATACTTTAAACTTGATTTATTTATTAATACATTTAGAAATCTTTTCCCAGGAAGAGAAGGGTTTAAAAAGGAAGATTATTGGTCAATTTGTCAAATTAATTTTCACTTGTGTAGTTTGAAGTGAATTGTGTTGCCGCAGTCTTTGCAGTGTGTAAATGCAGTCTTTCTAATAATTTGGGTTGCTGAAAATATGAATGGTGATCAAATTCTTATTGGTCTATATGTGAATTATTTATTTGAGAATGTCGATGTGGGATGTACTGTTGTGTTTTTGCAATATCAGGTTTATTTATATTCGAAAAAGCATATGTGATGAAATTTGTCGGAGTCTGCAATATAGCCGAAGAATGTACACAGAGTTCCTTATTAAACTCGAAACCTTTTTTTTAATTTCTTTATCAGGTTTTTATTTGCTCTACCAATGTTTGTGTCATTTTCCCAGTTCATAATGAAACGGTCAATTTTTTTTATGAAAGACAAAACATTGTTCACTAAAGCTTTTCTTAACTTCTTCTTACGGAACACCTACAATATACACATAATTATAGATAGTATTTTGTGATATCCAAATCTTCAGTTCCATGATGGCAGATAACATTTCCTAAAATATTTTTTTCTCAATATAATGATGGATTAACAAAGCGTGAAAAAACAGATAGAAGTTTATGGTTTCATAATAGTCTTTTATGATAAGTGATAAGTAATACTAAATACTAGTTGATGTTCTTGCTTTGTTTGAAAAATAATGTATAGAGATGACAGATGAGATTACATTTAGTAAATTCCATACATAATAACATATAATTAAAATTGAATAAATGAATATACGCACTGTTAGCTTGTAAAGGCTGTATTTGAAGAGTCAATACTACGTTTAGTATAACTAACAGTAAAGGTGTAGTAATCACCACCATGTTCACAAAACTTGTAAACATTTATTTTATATCGGAATGGAAATCCGATATTATAAACACTGTAATGTAAAATCAATTTTAATAAATAATTGATTTTTGTGAAAAGTTCCATAAGAATTAAACGATTATACTTCTATGTCATAAATTGTTTATTACACGTACTGTTATCAGCCTGTGAAGGTTGTATTTGGTGTGTTAATCCTAAGTTCAATATAACTAACAACGAATATCTAATAATCGTGGCCATAGTTGACAAAACACGTTGTTTACATTGTTTTTCAACCGGAGTTGATACTCGATAATATACTTTTGTCAGCCACGGCTTATAAACTGCGAATGTGCTCAGAATTAAATGCAATGTGAAGTATTATCATAATTGGCTGGTTTTTGTTTGAATTGCTTACAGGATTTTACAAAAGTGACATGAACATTTTGACTATCATTTAGTCGTGGTTTTTAGCTGCTTACACATACAAATAAAAAACATTAGTGTTATATTTCAGATTTTTATTGGGAACAATTTGTACTATTTGGATAATTGCATACTTTAATACTATTGTCGAATACTAAATTTGCTGGACATTTAAACATATATGAAATGTAAGAACCATTACCTAATGGGACACAAGAATAAAATTTTGTACAATCGGAAGGATGTGAGTTTAAACCAGGCTCTTTGCAAGGTGAGGGTTGTGGTTTATTAGTAGTTGGCGGTATCATAGTTGGGAATGTAGATGTTGGCACCGTGGTGGGCACTGTGGTAGGATATTCTGTTGTGGGCACTGTGGTAGGGTATATTATTGTGGGCACTGTGGTAGGATATACTGTTGCAGGCACTGTGGTCGGGTATATTATTGTGGGCACTGTGATAGGATATTTAGTTGTGGGTGCTGTGGTAGGATATTCTGTTGTGGGCACTATGGTAGGGTATTTAGTAGTGGGCTCTGTGGTAGGATATGTTGTTGTGGGCTCTGTTGTAGGATGTGCTGTTGTGGGCACTGTAGTAGGATACAATGTTGTGGGACTTGTAGTAGGATATGTTGTTGTGGGCACTGTGGTAGGATATACTGTTGTGGGCACTGTGGTAGGATATACTGTTGTGGGCATTGTGGTAGTATATGCAGTTGTGGACTCTGTGGTAGGACGTGTTGTTGAAAGATCAGTACTTTCTTGGTTCAAATATTTTTTGATAGTATTTAAATAAGCGAATTTGCCATTCCCGCATATGTTTTTAAAATCATCAGTCTCAACACTCCACACCATTCCTCCTCCTAAACCATTATCAAGAACGAACTGTGATTTTCGTCGAAAAGATTCAATATTTTCATAAGAAATCCAGTAGACTCCTTTGTAAGTGTAAGGCGCTTGAGCTTGAGAATCCCATATTTCAGGCCAATATTCTGTTAAGTTTTTTTCACAAAGCTGCAATACATACATTTATTAATATTACTCGTCTCGGTATGATATGTTTTATAAATTACTTCATTCAATCCGATCATTCCCGATGTGCTAGTGTATGGTCCTCCAATTCCAGGTCCAACTGCAGGTGCTCCAGGTAATGTAGAAGCAGGATTACTCAGCTGGAATGTCCTTCCATACAGTGGCATGCCCATTATTAACTTTTCTTTGGGAGCTCCTTGGTCTATCCAATATTTAATTGCCTTTTGAATTGTGAATGAATCGGAGTTGGTATTTGAATTCAATGGTGCATTGAAACCGACAGTGTTATCCCAAGCACCGTGAAAATCATATGTCATAACATTTATCAAATCAAGATACCTAATAAATAAATAAAAAATACATTGAATTCAATCTCAGTATTAATATAAATTATTTAAATATTTCTGTTAGGTACACGCAGAACTTAACTGTGATATTACTGGGATATCATATGAAATCGATGCGGATGTTTCGGCAGCTGCGACTGCGGCTGTTAAAAGTAGTTTTTCAGGTTCAAAAGCTGCTTTCAATTCTTGGACTAGCTTTGAAAAAGCATTTTTATCAGTACTGGCACCGCCCCTTTGGCCAGGATATTCCCAATCCAAATCCAAACCGTCAAAGTTGTATTTTTTAATAAAAGATAACGCATTTCGTACAAAAGCAGCTCTCAGCGTTGCGTCGTTGCTTACCTGTATTTCAAAATATATTAACAATCTTATTGGCAGATTCAATGATTATTGATACCTTTGAGAATGGTTCAGATCCTGCATTCCACCCTCCAATTGCCACAAGTACCTTCATATTGGAATTTCTAAGCTTACTAAATTTATTGAGGTAATCTGAAATGTTGATGTCAATGGATGCTTGCTTTGATTTAATTTATATTTAATAATATAATCACCTAGATCTACATCAAGCCATTGATCGTTAAGGACAATTGATCCATCGTATCCAATATTGACAAAGGCATATATCATGTGAGTGCAGATTGTTGTATCTAGATCTTCAATTTTACATCCTCCATTTCCATTCCTATAGTACGACCATGTTCCATAATAACATACGAGGTTTTCTACATACAAATAAAATTATAACAGATTTGACAGTCGAGTTTCGGTTACGGAAATTTGGAAGCTTATGTGTACCTATTTTTTAAAAAATAATCCAAAGGAGGGAATTTACAACAAACAATTTATTTGAAACAAAGAGTATTTTAATGAAAAATAAACTAGACTGTCTAATTTTATCCCACGAAAAACATTACATTATACAGGGTGGAGTTGAAATAACTGAGAATATTTTAGGGAGAATAATTAATAATATTAATAGTTCTTTTGGAATAGAGTTTCGGCCAACATCTTGGAATCAGCTGTTTCCGTGAAGTACTCAGTAGTGATTATTACGTACATACATATGTATTGTGTCTGTTATACGTAATTAATATTAATAATTAGTATTTTTTAAATATTTTTAACCACCCTCTAAAATATTCTCAGTTATTTCAAGTCTACCCTGTATATATATTTCGGATTCTGTCTTTAATTATAAAATATATACACTCATAAATATAATGTTTTAAGGGGAAAGGATTTTCGATTAGAATTAAGATGTAAAGGCAGCTGCAGGTTTAATTATTTTATAATATAAAAAGCTATCCATATAAATAAATACTACACTATTTAATATGTATTTAAAAAATATATAGTTTCTTTTATATCGAAGGTATACTGTCAAAATGCACTATGTAATATTTCATAGTTTTGAGATAATGGTGAATTAGTGCAAAAAAGTCACAGTCTAAATCTAAACGGAACTATAAATTTATGGTATATATTTAAGTCAATGACTTTTTTTATCTTTCCAAATATAACACAATTATAAAAAATACCTCCATTTTAACTACAAGAAATAACTAACTACCAGAAACCAAAAATATAAATTTGACTTAGTTTTCCCAAAATATTACTATGTGCATTTTGGCAGTAGATAAAGTAATAAAAAAACATATACAAATGCATCCCTAACTCTAATTTAGCAGAATACCCTTGATATATAGGTACAAAATGTGGTGGTTATAATAATCGTATATATATATAAGACATTTCATCAACAGTATTAAAGGAAAACCACACCAAATAAAATAATTAGAATTCTGTGAATAAAACCAAATAATAGAAGATAAGCTCACTAATTGATACTTAAATATGTGAATAATTGATGATAAGCGTCTTACACGATGAAAGCTTATTATATACGACTAGTAATATTTAAAATAATACTCACTAGTATCAGCTTGTGAAGGCTTTATTTGGTTTGTTAATCCTATGGCCAGTATAACTATCAGCGATAGTCTTATAATCGCTGCCATAGTTCACTAACTCAATATGTTTGCAGATCTGCTATCGCTTTTATATGCTAAGTGTTCGCAGATATTCAATCTAATCTATGCTTCATTTTTCCTAAACTGACTAATTCATTCGTCATATAAAACTAAATGTACGAAGATAAACATGAAGCCGATATTTTCACGAATGAAATGCATGCCATTTTTTTAATTTGTTTTCTCCATCATATCATTACATTAAGTAGTTTTGAACATATGGGTATTCTATTTTATTGAATAAACACCGATATATATATTATAAGTTTGTGGCATTAGAAGTAGTAATTGAGATAATTAAGCCTAATTAAATTATTAAATACTACTGTGAACATGAATCATTATGAGGTATGCTAGTGTATAGTGGTGCGAGAGCCGCCATACAATGGTTTTTATTACACTTTTATATGGCGGCTCTCGCATCTTACACTAACACACATAAAACACAGTTACTGACTCCTTGTGAATAATAATTCCTAGTATACATTCACTTTCAAATTGTATATACAACGTTTTTTACTTTACTCCAAGCATATTTGTATGAATTTAAAAAAATGAAATGTCGCTTGATTACTCATAAAATTGTTTACAGGAAGAACGACGTAAAAACAGGAAACTTCTCTTTACTTGAATGCTTTAACTTTGAACTTTAAAATCCTTTTAACAAGCGAGTTAAGCTGATAAGTGTTGCCAATATACATATGTGTGTGTATATATATATATGTGTGTGTATAATATATATATATATATATATATATATATATATATATATATATATATATATATATATATATATACTCTTATATATATATATATATATATATTATGAGACAAATTTATTAGATTAGATTAGATTATGTTAAAGATATAAATCTCAAACCAAAGCGGAATGATATTTTATATTTATTCACTCACACTCACCAATCGTAAATACTAAAATACGCAATAATCTCACAAAATAAATGCTTTTTGTTCATACATTCATTCGGTTTAGAATTACAACAAAGGACTAATCTAGGGTATTTACAAAACCAATAAATAATTATCAGGTGTGGTTACGATAAAGCCTTTATCACAACCACTTCCAAATATTTTAGTATATTTATAATGGCAAATTTCGCTAATCGAATAAGTTCATCCACGTCATACTTAATAGTAATTTCACTGTAAACGACGATAGATACAATTTAATTTTTCGTAGTAATTTAATAAGCGTCTAGATAAGATAACTTAGAAAACAATAATATATTATATCTATTGTATGATAAGAGTGTTCTCATAAAAAAATACTAATTATTAAAGTGTGTTCTATTTATTTTCCATTATCTCAAATATCATTAACACCGGGAATTACGCATTCCTTGAAATAGATGAATGAATCCGTTGTTCAAAAAATGCAACGGTATATAAAAAAAATCATTAAAATTATCAACGTCGTGTCGGTTAACTGTCCATATAATATTTTTCACACATTCTTAGTGTTAATATTTTTATTCTTTAATTTTTTTTTGTTATATAGAAATACTTTCTAAAATAAACGCATTTCCCTACATCGGTTGTGCGTTTCCTGAACATCAATCATCATAACGAAGTAGCCATGACAGAAGACTCATCTTTTCCGATACGAAATCGCTGTCAATTTGTCACCGAACATGTTTTTTGATGTATTATTATGATCGGAAATATGGTATTTATGCTTATAAGTCATATATCGAAAAATATATTTCATTTTTTGGGTACACCGGATGAAAAAGACCAGCATTTCCTCAATTATAGTAAGAAATATTTTAGCAGAAAATATTATTTTGCATTCACTTTATACTATCATACATATGAACAACTTGGAATTTATTATAAAAACAAACATTGCTTAAATCTAAATAAGAATATTCTTAAGTATTAATTTAATAAGAATTATTGAATATACGTAAATATTATAATTATTGTTTTTGATAATTTTATTATTAATTGTATGAAATAAATAAAAATATTTTAATGTCATCAGGGAGTTGTGTCAAAAAATTCAATTATAGATGGATTTTCATTTATATTTACTCTAGGTTTGGAAATACATAAGGTAATTTTAAATAGAAATCTATTAAACTTCATATTACAATAAAAAATACACAATATAATATTCTTACTCTTTCTTTGTAGAGCAAATAACAAGCTTTAGACATTATATATGAATGCAAATTCAGGATAAATTATAAATTTCTTTAAAAAATAACACAATTATATTAGCATCATAAATTCATAAAAAAGGAGTCTTTTCTGCAATCAAAATGTATTACTTTAATTTCTTTTATTAATTGTAGATATATGAGGCGCTTTTTTTAATGGATGTTGTTATTTAAATTTAACTGTTGGATATCTATTTAACTATCATATTTATATGAGGTTAACGACAGGGAGGCAAATTTATAAAACTTTACAATTCAGGAAATTAAAGTAATTCTCGATCGGGTTTTTACTAATACTATTAAAATCTACGCTTCATTTCATATGAATGTAGAGCAATATTGAATATTTTTATTTAGAGGCACATTTTGATTCTTGATAAATAATTAAAAGGATTAACCCTTGTATCAAAATATCGAAACTCACATTGATTTGATGAAAAACTGTTTATTTTGTTTGATATAATATTTATTTAAATTGCAAAGAAATCTTCTTATTCTAATTCCATTGAATTCTCTTGCCAGTTATTTTTCTTATTTGGAAAGTCACGATAGGCACAATTTTGTCACCTTTCATAAAAAATGAGACCGAACTTTAATAGAGTCATCTTCTTGTCTTTCACAGCTTATATATTATATTTCGTTTTTAGAAAAGGGTATGGCACCTTTATGATTTTATCAGGAGAATATTTTGTAAACGGATCATCTTCATATGAAATATTTGAACATTATAAAATACCAATGAAATTTTATTTAAAAAAACTTACTTTCATCAACAGCATTAGCTAAGAAGAAATATCTAAAAAAGATTATCATCAATTTAGCAATCGCAGTTAAGGTTCTCATTCTTCTTTGTGATCTTGTTTTTAAGCTGAAAATGAATCTTTATAAATAAGCTTATGTATATAATTAGTAAAAATCATTAAGAGTAAAATTGCATATTCAACTAAAATCGACAATTTTCATTAGTAACCCATCGATTTAAAATTAATTAGTATATTAATTTAAAAATGCGGAAGTTCCATGAATGGGTCTTTGTCTTAATCTGTTAAGCACGTTTTGATCCTTGAAAATAAAATAGGGGAATTTTCATTTACGCAGCGATTTTCAATATTAGTGATACTTAATTTAATTTTTAATATATTATGCTGTTATTTGGTTTAAATTTCACAAAAGTTCCTCTTTAGTATACAGGGTGAAATTTTAATAATTGAGAATATTTTGACGTTTTGTTTGTTTACAGTATTGTTTGTCGACATTTTGGAGAATACAGATTTTTTTTATTGGAAAGAAATACATAATATGTCAGATTCGGTTACCAAATTTATGATTGATTAATTTATTGTTTTATGTTTATTTTCAGTTCATTTGCTTCATTCACTTTTAGTTCATTTCATAAATGTGTAGAGCAAATGTCAAATATCCTTCCATATTTGACAATAAGGTTTCATATCCTTGAATCTATGTGAATTACTTTTTTAAACGCTTTAATTAAGCTTAATATGTAATTTTTATCAATATTCATACGATCTACATTATATTACCAACGAATAAAAAATACCTTATGAAGGCAAAATAAAATATACATGTTACGCCACTGGACAAAAATCTAACTGGTAATTTAAAAAAATAGGTAACATGATTTATAAGCAGATATAGGGAGTTTAAATTGTTAACTGATGTTAACACGTACAATCTAATTAATTAATTTAATATAATTACCGCTTATGAAAATATAAAAATTTGACACATTAATAAAAATAACAATAATAAAATGTATTAGAAGGCCATACTACTGAATTTATAAATATTAAGATGGCGAACCAAGAAGAAGAGATTATGAGCTTGAGACAATTAGTGTTGTCTTGATATTTATACATCATGACTAGAGAATTTGTATCCCCTGAATAATGATGCAATGAATATTTAATTCTAGGCTATGAATTAAATAAGCTTGATTAAACTTCTCTTCGGTCAGGTTTCCTTTGTAATGGTCTCGAAATAAACACACAATTGACAAAGCGCTTTAGGTTTGGAATAACATATGTCTTCAAACAATGAATGGTGGATCCAGGAAAGTAGCAATGAGAAGTGCAATTACAGTAAGGTTTTTTCGAGTTTTCTTTTGTAAGAATTTGCATGTGCAATTTGGATTCCGAGGATCGCGTGATTTACGTACAAGAAGTACGACAAAGAAGAAACGGTATACAACTTAAATGCATTCTAAGACGTGATCCGTGCTGGAAATTGTGACCTCGGAGATGCGATTTTATTCCCACTTATTTTTCCATTTTTTTTTCAGGAAATTTCAATTAGATACGAGCGGCTTTTTTGGTGGCTGTAAAAAACATGTCGGACAAAAGAATGTCGATCCATCCTTGTTCTTTGGGAAATTAATTCCTCGGGAGGCAAATGAAGCTAGACATAAAACAATGGGAAGCCGTTTTTGATTTTGGACATTGGGCAAATTTGCACAGCACTTTGTGTCTCCCATACGAGGGTCATTATTAGATTTAAGTATTCATCCACCACATGAAAATACAAGCGATAAGTAGAGATTTTAATATTTAATATTTTTAAGTCAACACAAATACGTATACCTAAAAATGGACAGTTTAAAGGGTGGCAAGAAAACAAATAGAAGTGTTTCTTTATTGTAATGATTTATTAATTAATTTCACAGTTTGGAACACAGAGCTATTATTGCCAATAATAATAAATCGCTGTCATTTAATATTTATACATTTATTCACATAAATATTTTTAAATTATTACAAGCCCATTTGAAGTTTTTGTTGTCGGTTTTTTTCTATTACCTCATTGTTTATAAATTTAAATCGGATCTGAACAATATAATTAAATTGTTCACACAACAACGTGTTAATTTATTTTTCTAATTAATACCTGTCGGTTATTATAACTATTAGTTAGTAGTAGTAGTTCAGTATATACGAATTTGTATAAATCATAAGTAAGTATTCACAATAAAAATGTATGTTTATCTAAAAAATAAGGCAATTCGTTAACAGATATATTAATGAGGATACTTTCAATCAAAATCTTTATTTATTTCGAAATTATTTAGACACAAAACCCCGTTAATTGTCTGTCGGTGATTTTAACTATTACTAGTTACACAGGTCACCGACTTAATAATCAGTATTTACCTTACAATACAGGAAATCAGAGTAAACCTGGATCAAGACGATCGATCGGGATTTTATTAATATTATTACTATCTTGAGCGGGATTTGAACCCACGACTTAATAATTAGCCAAGCCTTTAACTTTGAGCTTTTAAACTGGTTTGCACAAAATTCAACAAATAAGATATAAGTATTTCGAAAAAGTGTTAATGCAACTCTACTGTTTTTGTTCCTAGCAGTCAATAATTAATTTTCACCGTAAACGCTAATAAATTATAACTCCGTAGCGAGGATGAAAATTAAAACCAGATGTTGACATTTTAGTTTTAAAGTATTAATAATATATAACAACAGTTTAACACACACGATAAAGTTTATGATTAATGTATGAGCCTTAATTCTTCAATGGGTTGAAGGGTTGGAGAGCACTTGTTGTACGTCCAATATCTTATAAAATAGGCTAAATTATACAGTGCTAAAAATACAATAAATTTAATATTGTATTTTGAACAGTAATATAAAACATGTATTTTATTTCAATAAAAAAAATCATTCGTTTCGTATTCCTATAAAACTGTAGCTGAGTAAAGCTATTGTTTAATCTACACGGAGTAGTGAAACTATCGAGTATGTATTCAATTAAAAGTACCACTGTTATATGCCAATAAGCCAATAAAAGGAATCGAACCGATGCCGACGGGTTGTTTTCATCCCCTTCAACTAATTGACTAACTCCCGTTTATTGTGGAATTATACAAAGAGCTCCTTTTCCTTCTTTTCCTTACAGACGTTAATGTTCGACTCATTACAAATGGACCCTGTTTGGTTACAACGCCATTACTGTAAACGACAAAGCCATTGTGAAATCAATTATTTTTATTGCCAACCTTGTTTATTTTACTCAACATTAACTGTGTGGTTATTAACACAAAGGATTCGATGAATTATTATCCGGAAAGGATAATCTTGGATATAAAACCGCAACTATGAATTTAAAAAAAACTCATAAAAGCGTTTTTAATCGATAATATTTATGTAATAAAATCGGTTATTACGAATGGGAGATCGGGAATAATATTAAAAAAAATCCCGATCGATCGTCTAGATACAGGTTTATTCAGATTTCCTGGATTGTTAAATATTGAGGCGGTTATTAAGTCGGTAATCTGAGTAACTAGTACTAGTTAAGTTCAATTATAGACAATGAATTAACACTAAATAATTAAAATTTGCTCTAAAAATATTATGTTCAGGAATTTCATGTCACCATAAATCGCATTTACAAGGTGTATTAAGAAAATCAGAATAAACCTAAAGTAATAATACATAAATATAGTTTTAGGTCAAGTCATAAATTTCATCAGTATAATTTATTTATTATTTCGACCAACGATATGTTTTCCTCCATTATTAGTGATAAAAGCTCACAGATTTATCGACTGACCTGATAAATAATTAAATAATGAAAGTGTTAAATAAAATTCCATGTACAAATACTCAATATTTAACCATTAAAAATAAACAAAATTATGGGTAGTTAAATTGCAGTGTGATTTTTACTGATTATTTGGTATAAAATTTAACGTTTTGATGTTAAATTTATTCTAGAATAACACTACAAGGTTTATGATTCATGAATTTCTAACTATAATTAGAAGACACCCTAAAGTTTGTACCCATGACATTTTACATGACGAATTTTGATTGCTTGTGATTAAAAGTTTAATACATCTTTATTTGAAACGCTCAAAATTGTCTTAATTACAACTACAAGGATTGTCTCTTTAAATCGACGGGCTCGACTAAGAGTAATATGACTCGGGATATTACCTTTTTAACTTTTTCTCATTTTATTATTTAATTAATTATTGCGCATATTCTGACAAAAATCACGATTCTAGTGCTTAAATTGAGAAAGATAGGTTTTTTCTTATGGGGTACGTTTCGAGTTATCGCCCACGGGAGAAAAAATTTGACGCTCGAATAATACGAACGGAGACATCGCCTTCTTAGTCGTTCATTTGCTAAACACTGTAGGCGATATCTTCAGGTAGCTTAGTCTTCATTGCGCACACCGACACCATATACGTGTGAACAATCATGTGTGTATTAGTAACCAATAAGACACGGCTATGACTCCCCACCACCATCACTATCAGTCCCTTTCTTCCTGCCTTATAATACTCATACAATACTCACCAACAATTACACATTTCAAAAAAGATTCAAACATTTCAGGGATGCGCAATACTTCTTATTCACGATCACTTGTTTAAACTCTACTTTACTAAAATAATTTCATTTTTAATAATAATTTAATATTATTATTTCAAAAAACACATTTTTCAGTGATAATATTAAATAATAAAAGTTATATTTTTTTTAAAAGTGGTCGAAACAAAGACTCCCTGCTTTGTAATAATATTGGTGGATTATCAACACTTTTGAAACCAAAAACTATAAGTGGTTCTTAGGTTTTACAAATATTTCCAACAGGTGTGTTTTTATCAGCAAAATCAACAGAATGATGAAATACCCTGTTATTTGTATTATATTCAAACAAAACTGCAATTCCAATAAATACGATAATATAAAGTAGTGAGTATTATAAGAATAGAGTTCCTATGGTCTTATTCAGTGAAGTGGTCAAGTCATATGGCTATTGTATTGTGAACATAATATATTACTAATATCCTAATTTACCGGTTGTATTTTTATTTCAAAACTTGCCACTAAATATGTTCCCACATATGTGAGATGTTTAAAAAAATTTTTTTTTTCATTAAATAACTATTATTCTCTATTATTATTAAAATAGGGTATTTTGATATAACAAGCTGAAAATGTGTAGAAACATGTATTTTTTTTCAATAAATCACACAGAGGCTTCGAAGTTTATTATTAGCTGCAACTAAACAAGCGGATGACAATAAATACTATCGTCATTTTAAATTATCAATATTTATTTCATTTACTGATTATTTCAATTAAATAACCATTCTTAGAATTCATACATTCATTCATTCTACCACTTAATACCTCGGACATCGTTCAAGTGGTTTGGTAAAAACACTTTTATATTTAATTGAACAGATATTTCTGTTTCTTGTTAAAAAAATGTTTTCATTGATTTTTAAAATCCAAAAATATTTTTCAAGGGCTTATTCACTCTTATAATTATTGTGTGATATTTTTCAAAAAGTTTCAGTATTCTTTAGACTTTCAACGCCATTAACATTATTTTTTGTGTATTTCTATAAGATGAGACGACGCGACGGTAATACAATTTTAAATATAATAGCTGATTTGTGTTTTATTTGTGAGAAGTCACTATTGAATAGTGGTTTTGTTAATTAAGTGTGTGGTTTGAAAACTTTAAAGACTTCTATAAAATGAATAGCGGAAATTTTCCCATTAATATCAGTCAGTGCACCTCGTAAAAATAGTAGCGGTGACAAAAAAATGGAAAATTATCGACACAAGGTCAGTAACGCAAGTAATCTAGAATTTAAAGACAATATCATAAAAATAGTAGAGAAACGAAAGGATTAAAAAAATTTGGAATCGACCACTAGTAACTATAATCATAAATAATATAATCATTTACCCAATCGATGAAGGAGATTTATAATTATAATTAAAATATCCTTAGTATATTACGTATATGAGAAATGTAATGTATGAACTAATTAAAAATACAAATTATTAATTGTAAATGATTTTATAACTGAATACTTGGTATTATTGAGTGAGTATTACAGGTATCATATCGGCTATAGCGAGGATAGACACTAATAATGATAAAATCATAGGAAGAGCTAATAAAATTATGTCACATGCGATTTACTATTAATGCATGAGAAAAAGTATACTAATAAAACCATTTTTTCAACAGAATGAATGAATATCTTTACCATTTGTCTTTATTTGAATTGGTTTTTGAGAAAAAGCATTATATTTTGTTATCTATATTATATTCAAACAAAACTGCAATTCCTATAAACACTATAGAGTATGGTCATATTCAGTGAAGTGGTCAAGGAATGAATGCTTAAAATAATATCAGTTGGGAAACCTAGTCATTTGAGATATTTAAATACTTACCGGTTGTATTTGTGTATATTTATTTTTTACATTTGATATGTAATATAAATAATATAATAGAATGTAATAATAAAGCAATATTGTAAAGGTAGTGGTGCGAGTGTCTGGTAATGAAGCTGCTAGTAGTAGTAGTAGGTATAGTAGTATAATAGATATTGTGGGTGTGTGCGTGTCGGTGTAGTAGTGTGTGTGAGGGAGCTAGGATGAGAGTGTGTGAGTGTGATGCATAGTAGTGTGTGTGTGACTTATCATCTCCAAGTATTTCAAGAAGGACATTGAAGACAGCGATAACTCCGTGTATCGCCTTCCCGTGCGCTTTCCCTCCGCAAATCTTCCCTACAAGAACAATTTTTAGCTTGCCCCCTTTTAAATATTGCATTATTACATATTTAAAAAATACTCGTATATTGATAATACAATGGGGCACGTTTTTCCGAAAACAGTGAAACGATATAACATTTGAATAAAGAGATATTAAATAAAAACCTCAAAAAAACGGTTTTTCGGCCGTCCTGTAAAGTTGTGTTTTTCGACTCATCGCCGTCTTAGCGGAGCCCGTCGAAATGTATATTAAAATTTCCATTTAAAACGAATGAAACTTTCGTGCATACAAAGTCTCCAATGTGAGAAATAAAACAACCTGAAAAGTGTTTTATTTTTTTAATCACAATTAATTGTTTTTTATGGTGAAATATATCATTTATATGAGGCCAAAAATGTGGCGTTGCTTTTGAAAATAGTCGGTTTTGAATATCAAATACTTTGAGAATAACGATCGTCTTGAAAGAGGATGAGGCTTTTGTCACCTTTGCTCCGGAAACTTGGCATCAGAACTATTTTCGTTGTCGAAACTGGGAATATTATATGTTAGAATCCAGGAAGAGCAGACAGGAAGAGCAACTTTGCAGCTTCTTCTGAAGCCAAAAAAAAAACACAGTTTATATGTATTTTTTATACAAGGTCGACTTGAACTCATTGAGAATATTTTAGGGGGTGTTAGGGTATCGTAAAAAGGGTGAATTTAAAAAAAAAATGTATTTTCAGTTAGTTCTAGTCCACCCAGTATATAGATCGAGTGATCGTGAACATTTTAAAATAAATCATAGATAAATAATAAAAAAAAGCGAGGCCCATTTACTTCCCTTTGCTTTTTAAGACACACATACATTAAAATAAATTTATAAGTCACTATCTTAATATGAAAAAAATAAATGTAGCCCATCCTGTATAAGCAGTATATTTTTTGGTTATAAATTTGATTAAAGTAAAGACCAACCGGTGCGTTTTATGATGAATTATGAGGCTGAAAATTCCATTCACGTAATGCGTTTAAATGATAAATAACAAAAAAATCATAATATGTTATGCTTTAAATATTTATTATGTATTTTGAAATTGATTTTTATAATCAAATTATATTTCAAAATTGATGGCGTATGTGGTTGATGGTGAACGAGTTTTGATGTGAGTTGCAAGCAAATTGATAAAGTTACTTGAAATATGGCTCGTGAATTTTGAAATATTATCTACTGAATAATATATGACCTATATGATGAATTATTTGAATGTTTTTTAATTGGAAACTCCTGTTTTATTATGTTATATTAATTCTGAGCCATATTGTAATAATTAATGCCTAAAGGAGAAATCATACATTATTAATCAAGTACATACAAGATGCTTTGTTACATTAACTTGCCTAAAGCCACTACATATTATTATGCTTCAGCTATTTGTGTAATTAGATGTCGTGGTTTTATTTTACTTATTTATGTGTTATAAAAAATCTATTAAATAATTATAAATGTGGTTTTTAGTGGCCATTAAATTATCGCAAACTTTCTCCATAGTTATAAATGTGTGAATGGTTGCCGATAATATTTTTGAAAATGAGGACATATTAATTTAGAAAATTTCGTACACTGCTTAGTTTTATACATTTTTCCTTTACTACTATTTTATGGTTTATGGTCACTATTTGGGTTATGGTCACTATTTTATGGTTTGGTAAAAATTTGCGTGAAATGTGGTCATTTATAAAAAAAATATAAACACTGCCTAAATTCGTCTTTGTTATTTCTTGTAAACCTTGGCAAAATAATTGTAAAAAATTAAACTATTTTTATAAATTATTTGTTGTTCCCTCAATTTTATTCATATATTTAAAATCCAATAGCAAGACATCAAATTATCATCTCTCAGTTTTAGATGATGAGTTAAATTATATTATTTTCTCGTCTGGTTAGATTCATTTTAAAAACAAATTATATTATATTAATTTTTGTTAATAATTTGAATTATTTAGCTGTACATAATTTACACTTTAATATAATGTTAAAATGTGTAAGATCTCTGTTTGGTTCAACTTATTTCAAATATACATAAGTATTTTTAGTTTTCACTCCTTTTTTTATTTTTTTCTTTATTATATCAGCAAACCTGAGCTAAGACGACGAATAAACAGTTTTTCAATTGGTTAAATTTTTAGAGCACATTTACATTTTGATATTTCGGAGTTTTCGGATAATAACAAAAAAAGTCTTTCAACATTATAATTATTATAAATACCGTGACGCCTTCCCTATTGACAGGAGTCGGTTTATAAGGGGTTGGCCAGGCCACCTTGGCCTTTACGGGAGAATATAGTAGAGATGGTTTCCCAGGCCACCACACAGCAATGAGTACTTAAGATCTAGTTTGCTAAGCTAGATCTACCAAGTGACTCCGGTGCCGTGAATCGAACCCGGGAGTCTTCACTCACGAATCCGTTACACTAACCACTCGGCCACAAGGCGGCTATAATATTATTATATGACTAATTATTAATATGGCTAATTATTATTATATGACTAATTTCTCTTATACATATAATATTTAATTTATGATAGCTGTAGAGGTATATCATGTAAATATAAGATAATCGGCAAAGATTAAAACAATAAATAAAGTAATATTTTAAAGGTAATCATCACATCATATCAGGTGGATACCTGGACTAGATCTGATTATATGGGTTCTATTTATTTAAATATTGCTATTTATTATAGATGAATATCTTCTCAGAAAGAAGACAATAGAAATAAGGTGCAAGCTTAATTAGTACAGAAAATAATTATTACGTTGAGAAGCTGTTTAAAAATATAATATAGTTTATGATATAAACGGTGTAATCCTGGTGAAAGCTATTATCTAGTATTATGCGAAGAATTTTATAATAGAAAGGACTAAACCAAATTCCTCATCTAATGTCAAGAAGCTTTAATGAAAGTTTACATGGAAGTCAGTTTAAAGGACTTGTTGAACGGCTCTTAGAAAGTACTGTATATTCAATGCCACTTTATATTATACAGAATGAAATATAAAGCCTTGCGTTGGATCAATATTTAACTCCGTTAACGCAAATTGGGTCAGAGTAAAGTTGAATATTATTATCTATAAGGTACAACCAAATTACGGGGGCTCTTTTAAATAGGGGTTTTCAGATAACAATTTATAGGCTTCGGGCCTCAGGTGTTATGGTCATGTTGCAAATAAAATGCCATGCATTAAAACTTTATTACCTGTTGTATATTATTGAGAAATATAATAGTTTTAGATGACCAAACAATGTATGAATTGAGCTACAAAATATTGATATTGAGGCAATTAGTTCACAGCCTAAACCCTATGTTAAAGGAATATTTTATGAGAAACTGTAGTTTATAATCAATGAATAGGTAAATATTATTTTTGATACTCAAATCATTCTAGTGTATCTGTATACGTTTTAGTTCTATACATTTTTGTAACTTTATTTTAAACAAGCGATGGGTGAAAGTTAAATATGCAGTTTTACTCTCGACGATCTTAAATAAATGTAACCTAAGTTGTATCTTAATCATAAGCCTATTTATAAAATTTATATTTAACAATGCCATATTCTTGTGATAAAAAAGCTAGTATGGCTTGGTCATGGATTCAAATCCTACTCAAGCAAAAAAATAATTTGATTTGATATAATCCTGATCGATCATCTTGATCCAGGTTTACTCTGATTTCCTGTATAGTAAGGTAAATACTGATTATTAAGTCGGTGACTTGTGTAACTAGTAATAGTAAAGATGAACGACAGACAATTAATTAACACGTTGTTGTGGCAAATACTCAATAAAATATTACACTAAAGAAACACTAATATAATATGATTTGTTCTCTTCTTGTAAATTGTCAGTTTGTAGATACGTTTTTGTGTTATTAACCCATCGAAAGGTTCATCTAAATATGTATGGAATATGGGGCAAATAATTTACATGCAAGGGGTAGTAAAATGAGCTGAAGAGTAATTTTGTGGAACCGTAAAAAGGCAAAAAAATTCTGACCAGAAATGACATGTGTTGTTCGCTTACGAAATTGAATTTTTCTACCGTCTCCTTGGCGTCGTTGCAAGACATTATTACAAAATATATTATTCCATATACATATGGATGTATCCATGTAAAAATTCGTTTAATACAAATATAGGTTGTTGAAATTTAATCAGATAAATAAGCGGTTTGCATAAGAAATGTAAGTTTGATTGGAAGGAATTCAATTTTACATAATCAAAAGCTTCAATATAAATCCTTTGCTTGAAATACGATGTAAAAAATATATGCACTCTTCATATATCATCGGCTTACTTTTTAGATTGTCCATTTTGACAAATTTTTAAAGAGAGACAAAAAACTGATTTAGAGACAGATGAAGGGAGAATTTTATTAGCCTTTATATTTATATAAGATTTTTATATTTATATAAGAGAGTTACCTTTATTTATTGCGTTCAAATAATACCTATTAATTATAATATTTGCTTAATAACAATTTATTGCTTGATTAATAACAAGTATTATTTTTTGGCAGACGATATGAAAAAGAGGCATAATTATTAAGAAGCGCATAACATTACTTTTTATTTCTTATGTTTAAAATTTTGAAAAATAACGTAATTAATTTTATATAAAATTTTCGTTCAAAAAGTCATTATATAATACATACATTAAAGCAATAAGTCATTTATTATATATATATATATATATATATATATATAAATATATATTAGTTAAATGTTAAAAATATAAAATAAAAACAATATTTTATTCAAGTGGATTACTTGCAGTTATACGCTTTTGAGACAATTCACCTTCTCATATAAGAAAGAACGTTGAAGTCACGCTGTCGCCCGGCTTTGATAGGTGATATTATATCACCGATAACGTAGCAAAATATGATTTTATAGTTTTGTGATGTTACCAATCATGGACTTTAGTAAGTTATATTGTCTCTGAGCATGTGTTAATTTTGAAATTTTATCTATAAATAAATGAGCAAAGAATATCTTTACTTGGAATAAGAATATTGCTCTAACATGGCATTTTTTTATATTCTCATCGGTGTGAACTTTTAAAATATTATTTTCATTTAAAATCTTTGATAATCACGAGGATATTGTTACGCAATATTCACGGCTTACTGGATAAAAATGTTCAGTCAAATAATAGCAAAATAAAAAACGATCGAGATAATTTTGAACTGGCGAGTCGTAAACAAAAACCGGTGGCAGGTTCACGGCGTTTGCTGCTTGGATTATCTGCGCTCGTTTCAGATTTTAGAATTAAAATTTTCAGCCTGAAATACAGGGGACACTTCTGTTGATACGTACTAATGATATTACTGTAGTCCCACTGAAATATAAATATACAAATAACAGCATGTGTGGATTTTGCCACTAATTGGAAAATGTTAAATATACCCTAACAATTTATACTGGAAATTCTCAATTATTTGTCGGGCTTATTAATTTGTTAATGAAATTGCTAGTTTCAAAATATTTGCTAATTCTCATTTACCATTTTTAAGAGCTTAATTTACTCATTTATCAGATGAGAAGTGCAACTTTTAGCGATTTAAAAAAATTTACACAAATTTCCGTGAAAATGTCTTTATTGCGTCTCCGAGTTAAACAGATATTTACTACCACATTCAAATGTATAAAGAAGGTTTGATATCCAAATATCCTGACTGGTTAAATTAAAAAGTGGTTTAAAAAATACATCTTGTAATAAAAATAACGAGGAATAAAAGTTATTTTGGTATAAAATAGAAAGACAATACAATGAAATCCCAAAATATAAAGTATTTATTTATGAAATGTGATAAAACTTGATTATGTTTATAAAATTTAAGCTGTAAATTCAAATATAATTTAATTTACATTTGTCTAAATAGTCAAATAATTTTTTTAATAAGATATATTCAAGTAAACGATATATTATGTATATTTTAAGGAAGGTATAATAAAAGTTAAATAATCTTTAGCTTCAAATTTTAAAATGACATTTTTAAAATCTATTCTATTTCCAATAGTATCGACCGATTTGGAGAGTTTAAGAGAATATAACAAATAATGAAATTATCAATGTTGTTAGTATACTCTTCTTTTATTATAGAAAAAAATTCCAAAATATGTATACTAGTATAAGTAGATATACAATAAATATAAATACTATTATTATTAAAGTAGGGTTCCAATATAATATATAAATTAAATAATAGGTTTTATCGTTTTTGCATAGAGCGCTTTGGTTAAAGTTATCTATCAGATCATTCAATAATTGATTTAAAATTTAAAATTTAGATAAATTCAACTCAAAGAAATGTTTTCAATAAAAAACAAAAAGATAGATCCGTCTTCGCTTGATTAACTGTAAATAGTTTACCAATAGGTTAAAAAATATTTAAAACAAAATCAAACCAAATAACAGATAATAAAAATATGAAATCGCTTCAACTTGATTTTATTCGATTTTTTTTTTAATTACTGTGAATAAAATTAATATCGCGTCAGGATACTTTACTATCCAACAACAGTATGATAATATGTGAAGAGAAGAGAAACAAATCATAGAATGTATGTATGAAAGTACGTGAAGCCTTCAGCAGCCATCTGAAAAAAATATCACAACTTTTCTTTTGCGGTGGAAAAATGTGGTTTTCAAACAATGTTTGATAATATTTTTAAACACTGTCATTATACAAGCACTAATTAGTTTAGAATGTTGTGATAAATTAAATACAAATAATAAAATCATCATCATAATTGTTCAGTCTGTCATGTTCTCTATATTTTTTGTTATATTTCTTATATATTTCTGTTTCTTCATTTTTCTCACCTTTTTTTCTATAATACTGACAAATGTCCATCATTGACGAACCGCATTCGGTTTTTCCTGTAATAGCAAGTTGATGATCGTTCATGCTTCCCTTTTATGATTAATTATAATTATATATATATATATATATATATATATATATATATATATATATATATATATATATATATATATATATATATATATATATATATATATATATATATATATATATATATATAATAGTAAAAACATACAAACCGCTTCATTTAATTTTTATGTGTGACGAAACATGGCGAATAATCACGAATGACTGAACTTGTATGCTTTTGGTGAAATATTTTACGATGTTTTCATACGAGCAGTTTCCACTAAGTAGCTTAGTTTTGTGGATATGTGGGGAATTATTCAATCCGTCTTTTTTGCAGTTGAGTCGTCAAATGTTTTATGACTATTTGCAAATTCATACTGTTTCGGTTTTATTGTAATATTAATATCAGAATTTTCGTAAACATCAAAGCTGAATTGTTAGATTACAGAAAGCGATTACGATTTTGAATGAATTATTTGTCATTTTATATACATATTATAAATTAATTATATGATTTCAAGGTTGAGATTGCCCCACAAAAAATAAAAAAGCTTCGTTATTCAACATTGACCCAAAATTCCTTTTTTCAGGTAATTTTTTTTTATTAACGATTAGGATATTTCTAAACATATTTGTTTGATATAATTCTATAGTTGTAGAACTACTCTTTTTTCCCTTATTTAACAACTTTTGAATTTAAGGGCCGGTTTCTTCACTTGGTTAAGCTCGTATTATAAACTGTCAAATCTTGACTCGGCGATATCAGCGAGTTATACCTATAGCTAAATCTAAAGCAAAACTCGGACTATATTTCCCCTCAATTCGTTACAAACTCGACATTTCGGCTTGAATCTAAACATTGGCTATGATTGACTTTAACTTTGAAACAGTTTGAAGAAGCGGAATGTACAAATATGACTCAAAATTCATATAAATCGTAGTCACGTAGCTCAAGTTAAGTGCCTTAAGTGAGACTTTTTCTTTGCAGGGGATTCCTTCAACAATTCATTGAACTACTATCAAGGTGATTAACAATGTTTAAATAACAGCAATGAAGAGCGATGTACACATTTATCGAGAATTCAAATTAACTGATGTTTACCATATGTAAACAATGATTGTGTTGACACAATCAGATTCGCCTGAATGATCCGCAATCTTGATATTTATCATCCAGTTGTAGAGACTGCTATATCGGTGGTACCAATAACCTTAAATATATAAAGATGTCAATAATAAAACGCCAAAACCATAGCAGGAACAGATGAGATGTAGCACCAAAGGTTTCGTGTGTCAGCCACTTGGGGCGCTGCTTCTACCGTTCATATGTTTAACTATCACTTGTCGATCTTTCAAATAACACAACACTGTATTTTAATTAATATGGTAAAGTGCGCCATTAAAAGCTGCTTTATATACTCAAGTAATATGTCACTATGTAAACAATTTACATGATCATTGCGGATGTTTTTGTAAGAAAAATCTTGTTGCTCTCAAGTGTCGGATTTTAGTGACTATAATTTTCATGTGTATGTTTAATCGTATGTGTGAGTGTAAATGTGTAGGGTTTAGAAGATGTATTAGTGAACGGGCACGTTCGAATGTATGAAGAAAATATTGCATGACGCTTCTATAGATGAAAGTTCATTATAGAGACGTTACAGTCGAACTCTCAGTGATGTAACGACGTAATTTTGATACTAAACAATTGAACAAAGTCTTCTATAAACGTCTTCAGAAAGTCATCAATACTCGCTTAAAATAACTGAGAGAAATCCTCCACTCTCTAATTATTCGATTATATGATTACCGACTATTTAACATATACAGTATGCATAGTGCTTAATAGCTTATAGAACTGTTTAATTAATATTTTAGTTGCTTATTGTTTAGGTTTGAGTTTGTTATAGTGATAAATCTGGTTTTATGATAAAGTTACAAAGTAGAGTGCAGTTTGTTTGCTGGGGTTAGTGTTTTGTGTATGTTTGTTTGGTTTGCACGTGCCATATTTTTGTATCGCATGGTTCCCAGAAGACCAACCGATGCATTTGAATACCAAAGTCTACACTAATACAAACTAAATATTGAAAAATCACTATTATATTATCTATAAAAAAATTCGCGAAGAATCTCAATCAGTCAATAGAAAATATTGTGTACAAAATTCCCAAAAAACATCCCAAAGAAGGGATCGAATATTTGATGTTATATTAAACACTTTTGTACACAAATAAATTTCTCACATTTTCGGCAGAAATTCCCACAAAGCTAATTAATGAAAATGTCAAAAGTTGTACGAGTACATTCCCTCGATATGATCACATTAATATATTAATAATCGCTCGTGAATACATAAGAAATAATATATGAATATAGATTGGTTTTGTAATTATTTTGGCTAGGATGCTGTTAAGCTGATTTTTTTATACACTCTTGGTTTTAAAACTTCGTAAGTGTGTTGTTAAAATCTGCACGGGCGTTGATTAAATAATTTTTTTTTCCCTTAATTGTGAATACATATATTATTATGTGTCTTGTGGATTACATTGAGGTGCCAATAATACGTGAAAAAATGGAAGAAATGATGAATTTTGTTTCATATAACAGCCGCTTGGGGCGCTGTTTTTACCGCTCGTACTGTTCATCTGTCACTTGTCGATCTTTTTAATAACATTACATCGTCTTTCACTTAATATTGTAAAGAGCGTCATTAAAAGTTGGTTCATATATTCAAAGACAAATAATATGTAAACTATTTACATGATTATTTCATGTAAATAGTTTACATTTTATTTCATGTAATTAGTTCATTTTGTTAGAAAAATCTTGTTGCAGGTGGCCACAGCCTGCGCATGTGTGAAGTGTATGTGTAATATGGGCATGTAGTAGTTCGTTTACATTCCAATGTTTGAAAACAATACGCATGACACTTCTATAGATATAATATGTAATTTCAATGGACCCATCGAATTGGTTTTGACATTTTTATTGTTAAATTTTGAATATGTTGCATAATATTATTATATAATTTTCTTGATTGATATATTCAACGACAAATAATATGTCACTATTCCAATTTACATTATCATGAGGATGTTTATGTACGAAGAATGTTGTTGCTCTCGAGTGTCGAATTTAGGGACTAAAGTGTTGCAGGTGGCCACAGCCCGAGCATTTGTAATATATATGTATATTATGCGCAAGTAGCCAACCATGTTCCAATATATGAAAACAAGACACACGACACTTCTATAGAAATAAGTTCATTGCTTTATTACTTATTACTAGTAGCGGCAGCAGCAAAAATTTATGTCCTATGAAGCAAATCATTTATAATTTAAACCTTAGATAGAGTTGTTATAGAATAATGTTGTCAGATTATCGAACGTGTCGGATTTTAGAGACTACAGTGTTTCAGGTGTCTACAGCTCGCGCATGTGTGACGTATATGTATAATATGCGCATGTAGTAGTCCGTTCACATTCCAATGTATGAAGATAATACGTTATATTAGCCGTTAGAAATCAGTAAATTAATTAATTAATAAAAATATCAATGATTTATGTCAACAAGTAATTGACAGCCATAATATCAATGAAGTTAAGGCAAAATAGAAATTAATATTAATAATTATTTTAATTTTTTGTTAATTATTGTATTAAAGCCTTTTGTTAACATCATTAACAAACTGTTCATTTACAGTGATTTTCATTGATAGGGAATATATTTTTAGTTTTCATTTTCATCGCTGCGAACAAATTTTGCGTGGAGAGTCGTTCATTGAATATTTAATAAAGGAATATGAGTTCAATATGATTTTGCAAAGGGAAAAGTTTTTTCGCTGCCCGTTCAAATCTAGATTGCTTTTGTAATGAAGTCGTAATTTTTCACTCAAATTCTGCAAATGCGCCCGCCAGCAACACTGACCCTTATACAGCTTTAATTTATCAAAGATTATTCACCCCCGAGTGGTTAAGATTTTAACGACTATACGTATTTAAATATATGTGAATGAAAATGTTATTTTGTTAAGTACACTTATAATGTTAGAAGTGAATCTTTAACGTCTCGGTCGTGTGACAGCAATAATAATAAAGTGGAAATGGTAGTAGTCACAGCTTTTTCTCGTTGACTTGCCATGCATGCTTTTTTACGACACGAGCTTTGTGTTTACGACTAGAAGACTAGGCGAAACTTCGACCTAACAATACCAACCGAGTCTTGCAGATATGCTTTTCCTTTTAAAATAAACACTAAACAGGAAGTTTGTTTTGCATGCTTAATGCTTGCACAACAACAAATTTAGGTCGATCAAATCAAACCACTTTACAATGCTTGTCGAATAATTAACATTTCTATGGGTTATTAACAAACCAACGTAATAGCTCAGGGGATAAGATGCGTGGCTACAAATACTGTGGTCTAAATACCGCCCAAGTCAAGATTTTTTCTAATTGATTTGATCGGTTATTACGACTGGGAGAACGGAAATAATATTAATAAAATCCCGATCGATCGTCTTGATCCAGGTTTACTCTGATTTCTTGTATTGTAAGGTAAATACTGATTATTAAGTCGGTGACCTGTGTAACTAGTAATAGTTAAGATCACCGACAGACAATTAACACGTTGTTGTGTCTTAAAAACCCTCTCAAAAAAAGCTCCGTCAGAGATGTAGGTTCTCTAGTATTCCAGACGACTGTCTTCTCTTAATAATAATAAAAAAACCTCGGCCAAGAGTGTGATAAAACAGTTTTTCAATTTTTCACATATTTCTTCAGTAAAAGTATTTAGCAATCTTAAACAATTTAAAAATTTGCATTCAACTTTATCGTTTGTCCCATGAATATGATAATTGTTGTGTGATAAGTGTAGATGTATGTCATATAATGTTTTGTGTAAATATCAGACAGTTGAAATAATATAATAAAAGTAATCGTTGCAGAGCTCGAATACGTCAAAATACTTAATTCTATCCACTTGAATTAGGTCTCGTTATAAACTCAAAAAACGTATCTACAATTTAGCAATTAACAAGGAGATTTACTAAATATTACTATTTCTTAACTGTAATATATTATTATTGAATATTTTGGTGCAAACATATAGGTGTGACTTTCATTTAATGTCTACATTTATTATTAAAATATATTGTAATAATAAACAAATATCTATGTACATAATCGAAAATTAATATTATGGATTTAAACAACAAACACATTTTTTATAATGAACTAATACTCATAGTTAAAACAATATCACATTTTGCAGCATTAGTGTTGATAACATTATATATTTTGGTACAAAGACAGGGTGGATTAATTAAGAATATGTTATGGGGTGATGTTATAGGGTATCGTAAAAATGTAAAAAAAAAATGTATTACTAATTAAAAAAAATATACCAAAAATAATTCGTACTTTTGGACTCGAGTTTGGGCCGCCATCTTGGAATCAGCTGTTTCTGTGTAGTTAAAAACGATTTATCATTAATATGCAATATTAGTTTCTATTATAATAAGACAATGGTATTATTATAAGTTATCTTTATAAATAAGCCTCTTTAAGATATAGAAACAACTTGGGTTACAATTAGTTAAGATCATTAAGAGGAAAACTGCATATTTAACCATTTTTTTATAAATAGGTAGATGTGTTTTTGTGTTAGTAACCCATTTTTTCATGAAAGTAATTCGGATGAATGTCAACTCTTTATAAGATAAGATTATGAGAAAATCTCCAGCTTCCTGCTTTCTTCACTTGGGGAAAAAATAATTGTGAAACAACTCAAGGGTCGTGATCTCAAAGTAAGGGTAGCAAAAGCCTTAATCCCCTTCTCATTAGATATAATTCACAGCTTCCTGTTCCTTCAACATCCAAGGCTCATTTACACCCTTCAACATACAAAAATGCCACCGCTTTAATATTGTAACCAAAACATCCCCAAAATAAACATTTCTTTCCGACACTCCCACGTGCCGAAATCTTGCTTTGTCTGAATTATACTCTACATATATATAATTTACAATTCCCATAAATATTAAGACACATTATTGCGGATCGGTTTCAGTAAGTTTCATAATAGAATGAGCAAAAGAACAAGAATACAATTAGAAAATCGACATGGTCGATATGATGGCTGAAAAGTTTCATTTGGCTTTCGAATTAAGTGAAAAACTTTACGGTAATTAGCGAAATGGAAACGGACCACTTCAGAAAAAAAAATATACATAGACCACCGAATTTTTTTCCACCCTCGTAAAGACGATATCATTTTGGCAGCTTCTAATTCTGAACGCGAACAGTGAAGCTAATTTGAAAGCGAGACGGAGGCAAATTTATTTTTTATCACTATATTTTTTTTGTTGTACTTAATAAAATGTGAAACAATTAAATCTCTCAAATTTGACGTTATAATTGTGAACAAAGAATTTCTTTAGATTCGTTTTTTTAACCCCCTACTTATTATTCTAGTTTCTAGACATCTGTCGGGAATGGGAAATTATGAAGTAAATCTGACATTATATTAGTGTATTATTTCAAAAAAAATTTAACTGAGACTACTTATCTACTTATTAATGGGTTGGAAAGTATGGCATTTCTTATTCAAATCTGTAATATTGGTTTTCAATTATATATGTATGTACAAATTTGCTCATATATACAGGGTGGACTTTAAAGGGTCGCAAAAATAAGTGAAAAAATATAAAATATTTTTATTATCAATTAAAAATATTAATTTCGTATAATAGATACACTACTGAGTACTTCACAGATACAGCTGATAACAAGATGGTGGCCCTAATTTTTTAATTTTTAATTATTAGTATTAGTTTTACCCCAAACCTTATTTTTCTCCGTTCATTCAAGTCCACCTTGTATCATCATATATCAAGGTAAGGATATAATTATTTTTTGATAACGAATGATATACATTTTAACAATATAGTCGAATACTAATAAGAGCTAATATGGAATATTAATAATGAATGTGTTTATTAAATGAGAGCCAAAGCTATATATTTTTACTAAAAATCCAATTATACCTTATTTTACCTTCTTGTAAATTGTCCATTTATGGACACGTTTTTTGTGTCAATAAATTATTGAAATAATTAATTTAAAATGTCTCCTTTTTCCACCACAGACTCTCTCAATACAAAAATATTTCGAGCAAATATTATACCTCTTTAAAGAGGTGTGAAGGTAAAGAACCAAGGTAAAGGCCATTGGATATTCAGATATATATATATATATTTATATATATATATATATATATATATATATATATATATATATATATATAAAAATATATATATATATATATAAATATATATATATATATATATATATATATATATATATATATATATATCTCTATATATATATTTATAACTGTTTGATGGTGAGCTTTATCGAGAATGTGATTATTATATTTCCGTTGGTTGGCTTCGGTGTTCGTGATTTATGAAAACGTTCTTCTTAATTTAATTAGCTTAAGTGACTATTAAATAGCTCTCGAGGTTTTGGCGAGGAGCTCTTTGCTAATTTCCTGACTCGCAGATATTATGCGTCTATTAAAAAGTTGTCGGACCAAAGTCGGCCATTATGTGTTAAGTTGTGAAGGAGAAAGACCATTAATTACAATAATCATATTAGCATCTTCATTTATTACATTGCCGTCTCTTCAAAAATAATACTCTCTTTCTAGACGGGACATTATTTAAAATATATTTGAGTTATGCAATAAAAGTTACATTTCACTTTCGTCCCCTGGCTATGGTTATGATCCAAGTATGAATTAATTCTATAGTTAAATAGACTTCAGATTAAGATTTATTTAATATGTATGTCATGACAAGAAATACCTCTGTAATATAACAATACCAAATTGTTATTGTTTGTCAAGATATACATATTATCCAAATCTTTCAATAAACATTAAAAGAGTTACTTTGTCAATATGTATACCTAATATATCAGCTTTGTGTTAATTTAACAAAAATTAAAAAGATTTTAATATATTAATTATTGAATACTAGGTATTCGGAAGATTTAAATAATATTTTGCAAGGTATTGCTGAGTGTGAAACCAATTAAATTAATTGGTTTTTGGAAGATGATTCGTCGCGATTATTTTTTTAATGTAAGATCAAGACAAATTTATTAAAAATCAAATCAAATTATATTTCTCGTACCAAACATATTTACTTTTCGAAACGCGTTGGAGCAAAATTAAATATCTAATATTATGTTACGAAATTCAATTGATCTTACAGACAATAAATTAACATAACCTAATTTGTAAAAATCCTCTCAAAAAGCCCCTCGAGGCGTATATAAATAAAATAAATAAATCACTACGGGGTGGAGCTGTGGCGTCATTGATATGGCAACACTACGTTCTAACTACGCTACGATACAGCTACGCAGCCGCTACGCAACGCCCTAATGTGAATAGTGCCTTAGGCAGAATGTTTCTAGATTGGTAAACGAGGCTTAAAAATATATATATCCAATACTTTTTGATGAAAAAAAACGATGCATTATTTATCATACATTACATATGATTATAAACTTTTTCCTGATCATATACGGAGGGGTTTATTTTCACATTTTGGCAAATTTTAATAGCAATGAGAATGTGTATCGTTGTGGGTCAAGCACGTGTTAGTATTTTGTCTGTGAACTTTGAACGTGACATTTAGTTTTGTTTGTTTGCACAAAAGCAATGCACAAGTAATAATCCCATTCCATTTAGTGGCATTTACAGATTTCAAAGTGGACGTATAAAGTTTGTCTCCAGCGGGAGATTTAAAAGGACACACCGTCTGCATAATCGTGGCATAATAAAAGCCTTTTCTACTGAAGGGGTTTCTTTCGACCCAAAAAAAACTCATTCTTCTGTAAGAAACGATGCTTCTTTTCACAATGCGAGTGTTCTAGTCTGATAATTGAATACGCGACCGCCGAAGCCTTTATTGACTTTTCATGTAAATGTTATTGTTTGCTTGTTTGCCTTGTAAACAACGCACACAATTTTTATATAAACCTCTCATAACGAGTGATTCGTATTAAAATATAAAATAATTGTCAAAAATTGCTTTCAGTAGGAAGGGGTATAATATTGTAAAAAAATCCTCAAAGACAATAAATAGTAATTTAAGAAATTTTTTTTTAACAATTATGAAAAAATAGTTACATGTATCAGGTTTTTCTGGAGTTATTTCGTAAAAATGTGTAAACCTAACCTAACCCAATATTAGTCATATACCCATAATATCCATGTTTTCGTCAATTTCGGTCCGTTTTTCATTGTTATCATTCAAATGTTCGTTAGTTATTAATAATCAGTGGTTCAAAAAAAGACGCGTGGCTACAAATACTGTGGTCATTGGTTCAAATCCCGCTCAATCCATTTTTTTAAATTGATTTGATCTGTTATTACAAATGGGAGATCGGGAATAATATTAATAAAATCCCGATCGATCGTCTTGATCCAGGTTTAGTCTGATTTCCTGTATTGTAAGGTAAATACTGATTATTAAGTCGATGCCCTGTAACAAGTAATAGTAAAGATCACCGACATACAATTAATTAACACGTTGTTGCATCTAAAACCCCCCCTCGAAAAGACCCTTTCAATAAAAAGCTCCTCGGGGTGTAAATAATAAATAAATAAACCTAGCCTTACCCAAAATTTGAAAATGTACCCATAAAATTATAATTTAATATAATATTATATTTCAGTCAATTCCGGTCCGGTTATCTTTGTTGTCATTCAAATAACCATTAGTAATTGACAATACTTAATAAATAGTACATTTTTAATTTGCATCCAGTTTTCGTAGAGTTATTTCGTAAATATGTGTAAACCTAACTAAACCCAAAATTTGGCTATGTACCCATAAAATCCATCGATATTGATAGTCATTCTGCAATCAATCTTCGTGAATATGTTTATTTTAGTACATTATATACTATATAATAAATAAATATCAACATTAATGAAAAAGACCTATAACGTCCTCAAAGATTCCCGATTCATGAAAAGAGAATGTGTTACTTTGTATTTATATTTGTGTATTAACGTGTCTGTTTGTACTGATGAATTTACTTTATTTATCATCATTGAAATTTATTTAGTTTTCGAAAAAAAGGAGAGGTTAAACAGGTTCCTGATTATAAATGCATTTTACTGGTGAATAATTTATTTACCTAGGGAATTTTTGTTCTCAATTCATACCGCGGTATTTATCACGGGTTTCCTTTTCACTCGTATACTTAAGAATCAATCGAGTTAGTGTAAACAACAACAACATCGACAAAAAATAAGATTTAGATGAAATTTGCTGACTTTACCTTTTGTATTCGATGTTTTTTGTCGGCGAAATAACAACGTTGGTTTGCTATGTTATTGAATATCTTCACCGCCATATTACTCGATACTCACTTGCAAATGTATATTTAATGATCAGGTTATTTTTTTTTCACGGTGAAGGTTTATCTACTATCGGGTGTTATCTTGTGAAGATGACGCCTAATGATATTAGAGGGAAAATCTTAGTTAAATTAAGGATGGTTTTGGTGAAAGTGGAGATTGGCTTAGACACGAATTTTAATTTATTTCGAAGCATTAATGCCACTTTTCTCTTTGATGCAAGTATATCGTATATCGAGCGAACCGAATTCATTTATGTTGGCTTTTGATCACTGTGCTTTCACAATTTTGAGTGTAATTTGTCAAAAAGCAATCTTTAACAAGATAACCTTATGAATCCAGGCCACCATTACATATGTACTTGAAAGGAGGTTCTATTCATTTACAAATACTTGATATTGCACAAGAGATTAATTACATACCTAATAAAAAATAGATTTAAATACAATTCAAATCGATCTAAACAAGAAAATTATACAATATTTCTTTGCAAAATTTAACAAAAAATTGTCAAAATCAATTCGATAGATCCAAAAAAGTTACATATTATATGTAAAGAAGTGTGTGAAGAAGAGAATGTGAACGGCACTACTACATGCACATACTATACATATACGTCACAAATGCGCGGGCTGTGTACACCTGAATCATTGTAGTCCCTAAAATCCAAAACACTCGATAATTCGACAATATTATTCTATAACAACACTATCTAAGGATTAAGTAATTGTGAGCTTGGATATAAATCATTGATATAAAAATAGTGATGCCCAAAAATGATGATACAAAATTTTATTGATAAATTAATTTACTGATTTCTCACAGTAATAAGCAACTTATTTCTATAGACGTGTAATGCGTATTGTTTTAATATATTGGAATGTGACTACTACATGCGCATATTATACATATACTTTAAAAATTCGCGGGCTGTGGTCACCTACAACACTTTAGTCCCTAAATTCGAAACTCGAGAGCAATTAAAATGTATTTACATCTTACATGAACATCCGAAATGATCATGTAAATATTTGAATGACAATGTAATGTTATTAGAAAGATCGACAAGTGACAGATAAACAGTACGAGCTGTATAAGCCCCAGGCGGCTGTCATAAGAAATCGTCAAATTCAACGTAAACTAATTGATTGTTATTAACGTACGTGTATTTTTTTGGTATCTGAACTAATATGTGTTGTGAAATTAATTAGGAGAGCAATCAATAACACTAATTATAATGCATAAAAGCATCCCCGTTAAATGTGAACATTATATTGTTTCATTTTCGACTTGCTTCCAAATTAAACCGCAGAAAGGTTCATTATAACTACCCACCCTTATATGGAAGGTAAGGGGAAACCCCACTGCAATTGATTCATTCCCTGGGATAACTAGAGAAAGCAAGGTGAGTCCTCATGAAATAGGATATTGCCCCCAAAGAAGATCATTATTTTATCAATTGAATTGCGTAACATAATATTAGATATTTAATTTTGCTCCAACGCGTTTCGAAAAGTAAATACTTTGGGTACGAGAAATATTTGATTTGATTTACAATTAATTTGTCTTAATACTTCATAAAAAATAATTGCGACGAAGCATCTTCAAAAACCAATTCATTTAATTGGATTCACACTCAGCAATACCTGGTATTTAATAATTTAGTCACTGTCTTAATCATTATTAAAGCTTGTTAATTGTTGTTAAATTAACACAAAGGTTATACATTTAGTATAAATACATCTTGACCAAGTAGCTCTTTTAATTTTTATTGAAATATTTTGAAAATAAGTTTATCTTGACAATCAAGAACAATTGGTAATATTCCAGATACCACCGATATATTAGTAGGCCATACAACTGGATGTATAAATATCAAGATGGCAGACCAAGTAGACGAGTCTGAGTGAGACCATTAGTTTTGCCACAGTCAAGCTCATACACAAAAATGTAAATGTAGTAATAAGGGGTATTTTACCTAAATAAATAAATAAATTTAACGGGTTAAAAATTGAATCATAACGAATAAACGCGTTTTTTTAACATTCACTGTAGGATTTGTTTGGTATTCGATTATTATTTTATTTTAATAAGATTATATTCATCTAATAGACAGTTAGTTACTTATTGAGTTTTTTACAATTGGAAGTAGTTATTGATTTAAAAGAATATTTTAAAGCCCTTTTCGCTTTCACGATACATTTCAAAGTTAAATTATTTTATATAGAGTTGTTGTTTATTTGTTGAATAACCAAGAATCCTCACAAGCATATTAATCAATCAAGCACATGAATGCAAATCCTCAAATGGGTTTCCCTTCGCACTATCCGTCTACAGAAATCTTCATTATATGCTCAAAGGAAGACACAAAACAAATATGCAGTAAATCCCAATATCACTACCACTAAACAATAATGTTATAAAGTAGTATTTGCGCCAAGAATGACTCATTTATAAGGTTTATTTTCATCAGAGAGCCCTTTCAATGTGTAATAATGGCGTAGTCGTGTCGGATCCCAGCAAAAACACTTCTTTTTGTCATTTAATTAATTAGCGAGATCAAAAGAGCATCTCTGCAGCGTGAAATAAATATATTTTTCTAACGAATCTTCTCTCTGTATAATATTTCATATAATGTGTCAACTTTGCTTAGGTACAAGCTGAAACCCAATTTGGTGACCTCCCATTAAGTTCATTGTATGCCAGTTTTATGGAGAGAGAAGCCTCTTTTCTATACATAAATGCGAATTTTGAAGTAATGTTTTCAAATTCAATATATTGTACATTGTAAGTGTCCAAATGATTTCATTTAATTTAAAAAATGCATTTTCATTGGATGCAACAACAGAAAAAAAAAATTTAGCTGCATTTATGCTAAATGGTCATGAAATTAAAGAACGTACGAATCATGTGGACCAAATATCCCTATTAGCCAATTTAAATATGTCTTTAAAATGATGTGTTTCATATAAATATTATTATTTAATTAAATTTTAGGAAATCCTGTGAGCGGAAAATCGAGGCTGAAATAATTCAGTTAGCAAGATTGTTTAGTTAAAGGAATACATTGTGAAAAAAATGTCGGGCTTATTAACCAATGTCGTGTTGAATATGACTACAGTGTAGCGACAACTACCCATAATAGAAGAAAGAGTTAATTAGGTAATTAGCCAGTCTCATCTGCGTCGTTACTACTGCATGCGCATATTATACATATACTTCACACATTAGCGGACTGTGGCCCTAAAATCTGATACTCGAGAGCAACAAGATTGTTCTTACAAAAACATCGAAAAATATTATGTAAATTGTTTCGATCAATGAACTTTTATGTAAAGAACCGCCATGCATTTACTCCCGCATACTTTCAAAAATGTGCAAATTCTAAATCCTATACATATTTACTGTCGTCTTTACAAGTATTATGTCTATAAATATAAGTTTTACAAATTTAAGGGCCGGTTTCTTCATATAGATCAAAGTTTGTGAGCTACGTGACAACAGATTATACGAGTTGTATACAAATATTCCGTTTCTTTAAGTTAAACCGAACATAGCTGATGTTTAAATTCATGTCGACATGAGCCGAATCGTCGAGTTCGTCACAAATTTTAGTGGGAAATATAGCACGAGTTTTGCTTTTGCTTTAGTTATAACTCACTGATATCAGAGATTCAAGATTTGACAGTTCGTAACACGAGCTCGATCTTGAAGAAACGCATTTCGCGCGTAAATATTAAACCCAGGACCTGACAAGTGTGATGTTCTTAGTCTAGATTCGTTTGTATATGAAATTAGGATTTGAATTGTATGTAATTATTACAGTGCGGAATAACGTTAATGTTCCCCGTACAAATGCATACTAATTTTAAGCATTCCGATTAGTAGAGAAGTATGTGGGCCTAAATTACACATATCGTGTAGATGTGAATGCGATTCGGTTAGTACACGAAACAGTGATTGGATCACAGTTAACCGGACAACAAAACGTTCCGGTTGGTCAATTAAAATCCTATCACGCCATGTAATGACATTCAAATGGCGAAATGTATACAAAACCAACCGGAATATGTTCTTTCCGGACCACCTAAGCGAGTCTGAGCAAATGGAATTATAGCACGAACGCTTTTACATAATATTATGATAAAAATAATCCCCTTGCATTAACACGCCGAATAATTTCTATTGAATTTCAAGTAGCATTATATAATACCAATAGAATTACTCAGGGAATAAAGCATATAGTCATAGGTTCAAATTCTGATAAACATGATCGGTTATTTACGACTGGGAGATCGGGAGTTATATTAATAAAATCCCTTGATTTCCTGGATTGTGAGCTAGAGGTTATTAATATTAAACTTCGATAAATTGATAATATAACAAACTCAAGGGGAATGAAAAAATATCGTTATATCGAGGTTCACAACCACTCATATTTCAAATTTGTCCTTAAACTATGAACATTAAAAAGAAGCGCACTCAAAAATTAACAAGAATAAATCCTGAATAAGTGCGTAAATAAAGAATAAAATCCTAGATATTATTAAAAAAATGGAGGTAATTGAAATAAAACTTTGATATATAAAGGTGGAAAATGGATAAAAGAAAACACAAAAATCATAGACGTTTTTGTTCCTATTTAATGATGAAACTTATAAATTAAATAACATAGG
>JAGTTH010003019.1:0-26361 GCA_022606485.1 Agraylea sexmaculata | reverse complement strand
AATTTCAAACTTATTTCTTTAAATAATTATGGAATTCCATCCAGTATTCAACACGATCAATAAGTTAATTTATTGTAAATATTGATGCATTTTTTTGTTATATTTTTGGGATTTCTTTCCCCCTTTTGAAATCTTCTTATTTATTAAGTCTACCTAGTATCATCACCATCACAAGCACTCCAGTTTAGTGATGAAGCAAGGCTTCCCGCACCAGCCTCTTCCACTTATTTCTATTGGAGGCCGCGCTCCTCCAGTTATTAATACCTAAACTCCTAACTACCTTATAGAACTCGTCCGCCCACCTTAGCCTAGGTCTACCCTGCCTTCTCTTACCCACAGGCTTGCTGGATAGTATTTCCGATACTATCCCTCCTGCTCTTTAACCCAACCTAATGTTAAAGCCCTAATAAACTGCACTACGTTCACGCTCTTATATAATGAGTAAATCCCATCGTTCCGTCTAATTCTAAACTCTACCTAGTATATTTTGGTAATGCCCTTTTTCATATTGTAGATAACGTATTTATGTGTACAATTAAAATGTGAATTCATGACTATATCTTGTTTAAAAGTTAGTTATTCGTAAGAGGTATTAGATCTGCATTTCTTTTATTAATGGAGCGACATTCACTGTGGTGTATTTATAGAAATGTAACGTCATAACGACTCGCTGAAAATCCAAGGCGAAGTAGAAAATCTACGTTACCTTCACTTGTACTGTTTAGTATTTACAGTGAGATTATGAAGAGTGTAGCATACAAATGTTAGTACGCATGTATTATTCGAGCCGTTAAATAATTTCCCATATTATGTATGAGCGTTAATCTGAATGAAAATCTATTTATAGATGCAATGTTTACATTGACATTTAGACAGATGACACAAACTGGTGGTTTATTTGCCGTATGATGATGACCCTGACATATGTATTTGTTATCGTACCTCACACAATTCTAGGTCACTATCGTAGCCAACTTGATCACATCACAGATGAAAGTGAATATGACAGTATCATATTGAGGATACATTGAAAGTCGCTTAGAATACATGTACGGTTACAGAGGTATTTTTTATAACTTTTTAATACAATTATTAAGGTTACACACTATTAACCACTGAAGAGGTATTAGGAATCAAGGACACAGCGGTAGAGTGGCTGTATCGATGAAAGGGACTCCGAGTGAGGGTGGTGTGTGGTGTCTGAAGAAAGTAGGGCAAGGTCGTACCGCCCCCCAAAGCCCACTTCGTCGCGACGCCCTCCGGCTACTGTTTATGTGCTAGTCTATCTGTCTGGCTTTTAGTCATCGTCTATCTGGTCGTCTTCTCATCAATGAACATCGGTAGACACATTATCACGTTTCCATAGACAAATACCACTACAATATGTATATACACAGTGTACACTTTGATTGGCATTTACTACTGCAACTACTGATTGCGTTAATAAATATTTAAACATTTTACGATATTTAAGCACGCGTGTCAATATTAATATGTAGTATACGGAATTGATTACACATTCATACGGCGGTATTTAAAAATGTTAAATGATGTATATTTACCAGAAGCAATGAGTTCCTGCGAAACGAGTCCACCCAGGTCAGGTTCTTCTCCATACCAGAAAATCCAAAGCTCCTTAGCCGCTGCGAGAGACAAGGGCGGCGGCTGAGCTGGTGGCGGTGGGGGCGGAGGTTGTAGATGGTCACCACCGACTGAGGGGTCATTGTTGTCATGAGAGGGGCGAGCAACCCTCCGCCATACACACAACACGTCTCCGGCAAGGCAGCGTGCATAGCTGCTCAATACCGGGTCATCCAACGGAGACGTGTAGGTGCCGCCCCCGCCCCACGTTAACTTTCGCCACTTTATGCCGCATAGTTCGGTCTGAAAATAAGATAATATATTAATTTAACTAACAAACATCATTCATATTCTATTATAAATCTATATTAGTAGGTCATAATTGTTAAATGTTAATGTATTCATGGTTTATTATTATTTACATACAAGCCTTATCATCACGGTCATTATTTCAACGAATGGACGCGGGTTTACAATGGGGACGACTGTTTTAAAATGGTAAAACGTCTGTATAATATTGTTATGTCTGTACAAAACTAGGAATAATATCATTATTACTTAATAATAAGCACTGCTATCACAATGATAGTACTGTTGACTAGTTCGTCATAACATTCCTAATTCAGCAATAAGATATTAATGGCGACCTTGCCACTGATACGAATAATACTAACAATTTAAAAAGTCACTATACATATAATTGATTCTTAACTCAAATTTGGTGTTGGATTTGAGTTAAGACATTTGACGAAATGTCGCATTACACGTAACGAGTAGGTATTTGGTATATTGTTTCCGTGTAGAGAGGCCTTGTTCTAGGTGAATACAGTATTGTGAACGGTTTAGTTGTGATGTTGAGCATCGAGTGTGTGTCGGACAACGACCTGGTGATCGGCCACCTGCCCCCACCTTTACTTCAATTCTCCATTCTACCACCATACTAACTATTAAGCTCACTCTAATCATGAGATCCGCGGGATTTTTTCAGAACACTAGTTTGGAAGTAAACCTCGTCAAAGCCATCGTAATAGCTCAGGGGATAAGAAGCGTGGCTACAAATACTGTGCTCATGGGTTCGAATACCGCTCAAGTCAAGAATTTTTTAATTGATTTGATCGGTTATTACGACTGGGATATCGGGAATAATATTAATAAAATCCCGATCGATCGTCTTGATCCAGGTTTACTCTGATTTCCTGTATTGTAAGGTAAATACTGATTATTAAGTCGGTGACCTGTGTAACTAGTAATAGTTAAGGTCACCGACAGACAATTAACACGTTGTTGTCTAAAAAAACTCCATCAGAGATGTAGGTTCTCTGGTATTCCAGACGACTGTTTTCTCTTAATAATAATATAAAAAAAAGATCAGATTATAGTAATCATAACTGTTTCGAATCAATCAAATCAACATGTGTTGATTTAGTTTAAATATTAGAAAATGTGGGTGCAAATAAATTTTAAAGTAAGAGAAACGTAGGAAGCTTCTGTTGAAGTTAAGAATTTTATGAAAATCTTATCTGTACTTCGTTAAAAATATATGATAAAATTTATGGAATTATTAAACGTGTTCTAATTTATGAAAATATTTTTTACTGTGAATCCAGACATCCGTTTTGTTTTTTAATTTGTGAAATTATTAATTCATATAAACTGCGAACAATGTGAACGCACTATTCAATATTAAATTATACTGACAGAGGCATAACACATTTTTTTGTAACTATTGGCATGAGCGTAGTAATATCAATACTCGAATGAATATTTTAAAGAATGCCCCCAGAAAAATCCGCCTTTAGAATTCTTACACGAAATAATGTAGACGTCAAGTGAAAAATAGGGGTGAGGGACTACGAACGTATTGGGGCGTGTGCGCTGTGAAGCTGCCAACCTCAAACAAATAAATAATATAGGTTGTATTTAAAATGATTTTAAAACACATTTATCGTAATATATTCCAAAATGTACATATTTGATTAATTTATTCGAACAAAGAGGACATTGTTTGGAATCGATCAAAGTAATTATTATAAGTGACCCATTCCTTTTCGTTAAGGATTAACAACACGCTACCGGTTTCTAAGTATGATGATAAGAAGACAAAGCAGTTGAAAGGTGGACGAACCAGATGGAATGGGTTGAGAAATCGGTTGTGGGGGTGGTAAAAAGGTGGCAGCACGAGGACAGAGAGGGGATGATGGCGGTCTGTGATCGATAGAGAAACCTCCATCCGTCGGATGGTTGGTTCAACCACCACCTTCTGCGGCGTCGCCAAAATAAAGGACATTTACAAAAAAGGTGCTTATATTATTTGGCATGCATTTAAAAAAATAGGTAAATAATAAATCATTATTTTCTTGAGATTAAAATAGTATTTATTGTATAAATAAATTAAAGTAGTCTAGATAAAACATACACAATATCATTTAAACTCATTAGCTAGACAATTATTACAGTTTATGTCGCGTGCTTACTGTATTAACCAATAAGTGTATGTATTCACTCGTTTATTAAAAGATTTTTATGGTAAAATGTACCTGCTAAGGCGCAATAGATTATAGTAAACAGGAAAATGAAGGACATGCACTGTTATCGATTTAACGCCAACGTATAAACGAACACCTATTTTATGAAGTGTATAAAATAAATGTAGTATATCAAAATAATATATGTATATGGTTTTGGTTTATAGAAAATATGGTACGTATTTTTATCATTGCACTATTAATCATATAACATTTCATCATTAACGATAGTATTATAATGTTGCATTAAATTAAGACATATGAATATAAAAAAATTAACAATGTAATTAATGAGTTATTTTTATAATTGCACGTCTACGAATAAAATTAAAAATACATTTTATTTGAAAGATGGTCTTGGGCAATGTGGTAGCAGATACGAAACGTGGGCGATCCGGGTCTTGTTACAGGTATGTCTAAATTTTCTCTCATGCTTCAGGGCTGAGCTACAAATAAGTAAACCGACGTTTTTCCCGGAACACAGTAAATTTTAGATTAAAAATTAGTTTATAATTGTAATAATGTAACAGACATTCATGTAGCTATTATAAAAGTATGATGCAGGAATACGCGTACAAGAAATGAGGTGAAATTCCCGCGTTGAAGCTAGTATATCGGTAACAAAGGTGAGCATCGTTTGAGGGAGGCAGTGGGTGGCTTAGCTCCGCCCACCACCCCTTTGGAGCCCACCTGTTGCACACCGGCAAGGGTGTGTGTATGCTGTGAGTATCAGTGTGGCCAACCTACACGATACTGCGGAATAGGTGACCATTACTGCATCAGCCTTTTGGACAAATAGATACATAATACTACTTCTTCGTACATAAAATGTACAATCATCATTTTCAGTCTCTTTTTTTTAATACAGGTTGAGATCTGGACACTATTTTTTGAATAACGACTCGAATTATGGGTTTGATTGATTTTTGTGCAATCAATTGGTCAAAAATGCAGGTAGCTCAATGTTTGAAGAAACCAGTTCATAATATGGACTAAACCGAATTTAAATGAGTCAATTAATTTTAAAAAATATTGCGCAGGCTGCAAATTTTGCCACAGTATTTATAACTCTAATATTATTTTCCGTGTCTACTTAAGTTTAAAAAAATATAGTGGTACGTTTTGGAGGGTAAATTTATTGTTCTTAGGTAGGTTTAGGTAATAACTAAGAATTTAACTTTCTGTTAAAAAAAAAGTGGACAATTTAATTTGTAAGAAGTAATGGATTAAATGCTGGGAAGACTATTTTTTATATAATGTGCAATTTTACATAGGGTGGTAAAATCCACCATAACATTTTTTTACTTAATTACATGGGCGGGCAAACTAGAGACCGCGAGCGTTTTTACATATATTTTTAATTTTACGACTTTTTTAAAAGATCAACTACTAAATTAACACATAAAAACTACCACTGATCTCGTTCTATAACATTAACATATACAGGCTGGACTTGAAATAAGTAAGAATAATTGAAAAAAATATTTTATTAAGTAAAAATTAAAAATAATATTAATAGTGATTTTGGAATCGAGTTTGGGCCACCATCAAGTACTCAGTAGTGACTGTTACGTGTATATCTTGTCTGTTATACGTAATTAATATTATTAATTAATAAAATACATTTTTTTCGATTATTCTTACGATACCCTACCACCCCCTAAAATATTCTCAGTTATTTAAAGTCCACCCTATATAAAAATTCGTATAGCACCCCCAAAACTGGATTTTATTCGTATTCGGCATAATTTGACAGTGGTACAATCTTTTATAAATATTTTTGTTAAAAATCGAGGCTTGGGATCATTTTTTTTGGTTTAGCTGTGAGAGAATTTAAACAAAGGGTCACCTGGTATTTTTTATGTGTCATTCTCATTTTTCTAAAACGACATAAATGCCTACCTATAACGGTTCGTTCTAATTAGTAGCCCAAAAAATATTGAAATGACTGATATATGAGCGATTGTAGATTTAAATATTTTTATTATTATTAAGAAAAACCAGTCATCTGAAATACCAGAGGACCTAAATTTTACCGAATAATAAATCAATATGTGTTGATAATAAAAATGTAAGCCGCACAGTGCTCTACGATTGTGAGCAATTAAAAAATCTGTTTTCACTCTCTTGGCCCTCAAAACAATAATAGTACACTGTGTACAATAATTTTCAATTAAAATAGTTTTTTTCGATAATTTTATTTATTTATACCCAGAGTAGCTTTTTTATACACAACAACGTGTTAATTGTCTGTCGGTGATCTTAACTATTACTAGTTACACAGTATATACCTTACAATCCAGGAAATCAGAGAAACCTGGATCAAGACGATCGACACATACCCACATTTTTTAATATTTAAACTAAATCAACACATGTTGATTTGATTGAATCGAAACAGTTATGATTACTATAATCTGATATTTTTTTAAATTTAATTATTAAGAGAAAACAGTCGTCTGGAATACCAGAGAACCTACATCTCTGATGGAGTTTTTTTAGACAACAACGTGTTAATTGTCTGTCGGTGACCTTAAACTATTACTAGTTACACAGGTCACCGACAGAGAGGCTCTGCCCGACTTAATAATCGCCTCAGTATTTACCTTACAATCCAAGAAATCAGAGTAAACCTGTATCAAGACGATCGATCGGGATTTTATTAATATTATTCCCGATCTCCCAGTCGTAATAACCGATCAAATCAATTAAAAAATTCTTGACTTGAGCGGGATTTGAACCAATGTACATAGTATTTGTAGCCACGCTTCTATCCCCTGAGAGAGTTTCAAAAATATGCAATCGTATGGGAGTTTTATTTGAAAGGTAAAGAAATCGATTGAATATTTGTCAAGGCGTTGGATACAGGAATGCAGTTGTTTTTTTGGTGGGTGATCGATTGAATTTGGCAAGTTTTGGAGAAGCCAATGTGGTGGTGACGGTGACGGTGGTAGTGGTGGCAGGCGAGGCGATAACCTCTTGGGGGCCCGCGAATACGCAAGCGTGGCGGCTGTCAACTACTAGCGGAGGGGGCTCAGCGTCACAACAGACGCTACTTACATCTCACACTATACTTGTATTCATCATTATACTTTTACTTTTAATTACAAACATTCCGCCGTGTCTAATTGAACACTCGTTAGTGGATAAAAGGCTTCATCTTTGCCGCAGGTGGACATCGCCTAAATACATTAATCCGATCAACGATCCCTGCTGATAGCTGATCTAATACCAAAGGCAAACTCATTACAATAAAAATTACAGTGGTACCTCGACTGTTTTAAGATACGACGAATAATATTCGAGAATTTCTACCTACCGACATACGATGAAAATTTGAGATACGAATATTTATGCGCGATAATTTTATAGATGATCGCTAATTTCTATGGTAGGTCACCACTAGAATTTAGCGCCAGAATTGTGTATATATAAAAATCAATTAATATTTAATATGTGCGTTATTACTAGTTTATTTATTTTAACCTCAAATTATACACCTCCCAATTTAAAAAAAAAACGTACATTAAATTTTTTTTATCAAAAAAAAAAACAGGTGGAAGATTGAGAAAACCTTTTTTTGCTAGAACTTGAGTGGCTGGGACGGATTATTTGAAAAATTGCTTTGAGATACGATTAAAATTAAAATTAAATTCGTATGTCGAGGTACCACCACTGTACAATACAAATTGCAACCCTCTTTTTTCGTGTAACCGGTTAAAATATATTTTTCAACAATTTTATTGAATATGAATACACTTTCAGATAAGCTTTTATTTGATTTTAAAAACTCCACAATTTACACGACAAAATAATTAACCGATACATTCACATTGGAATAATAAATAACCTAATTGCTATAAGTTAGCTGAAATAGAACTTTAATCTATGTGAAATATGATCCTTGAATAAATCCAAAACAAACGACTGAACAAAAGATGCAAGCGAGATTTTCCGTGTCGATACACTTCGAAACCTGTAACCCGAGGGACGAGGGTATTTCAAATTTCAATATTCCTGTCAAAAATATTGAAGGTGTAAAATCAACAAAAATTTCAGATTTTTGAAATTGGAATTGAAGATCTGTAATATCTCTAATTTAAACCCCACTTCAAATATGACATGAATTTTCATAAATTGTGTCATTTGTTATTTAAGTTTATAAAGCAAATATCAAATTTTAGATACCCGCAAAACGAAACTAAACGGCTATAATTGGTTATACCATAATATGATGTTATAGGAATTTCTGAGTCTCTGAATTTAGTTATTTTTGGAGGTAAATTGTCGAGTTTACATATAACCAACGATATGTGAAGGTGACCCATCCAAATGACACTTGGACGGGTCAGTGTGTTAGCTTTGGGTAACCCTAATACAGCATCCAGCTTCTAGAAAATTGTTACTTAACCAATGGCTGTTGGGTATTAAAAAGGGGTGCCTCAATATGATTCTTACATGTACAATCAGTAAAAAGGTACTGTACTGTTCTAGAATCTATGACGAGTCTATAATACACTTCGTATTTTTGTATCCGATTTGTGGTGTTATTTAACTATCGTCATGAGTATCACCATGAAAAGGGCCAGCTCTAGACGTGACATACCATTAATTTGAAAGAGTTTCACCATCTTAGATTTTACATTCGTAATTAATGCGAAACATAAATATTAATGCAAATTGTATATATTAGGGTCTGAACTAGTAACCTTAGATTGGAGATTCTTAGAAAGAAACGTCTCAATGACACAATTAGCTTAATAATAATATTACATATGGACCTCTCCTAATTAATGAAAGCCCCCTGTAATTTGAAATTCATTGTTTTCCATACTTCTTATGTCGACGGATTTCAGACTCGGGAATGTCCATATTAAAAAAATGCGGTTAGGTATATCATAAAAAATGACTAAAAATAAAGAAATATGCGAATATCGACGGCTTAATCTGCAAATGTGATAATACCACCAAAATTTTAAATACAAAATTGTACATAACCCAATATCAAAATATTAAAAAAGGGGTAAAAAAAAATCACGTTGATGTTATTTGATTTTATAGAATAGTGAAACACTTTTATATTTCCCCTTCACAATTTGATTTATTGGAGTTATCACGTTTGCGGATTAAGTCGTCAGTATATGCCTAATACTAAATCGCCAAGACACGAAACAGTTTTTTTCTCAGATTGCACTAGATATAAAAATTCCTGAGTTTGAAATGCGTCTACACTGTTGTAAGGTATGGAAATGTAAAATATAAAAATAAACACTGGGATGTATAGTGCGGTATATTATTGATTTATCAACGGTTTTAACGTGTTTATTTTTTCTGTATCGCCGAGGTTAAACTACATTGGGTGCGGGTAGCGATTGCATGAATGAGGTTATTTTTATTATAACAATAACAATCGATTAATATTGACATTTTCAATATAATAACGTAGGAAAACTGTACGGCCACCGCGTGAAGAGGAATGTACGATAAGAAAGTATAAAACGATAAAATGTGTATATATTTAAAATGAAAATACTTAAATAGTTGCAACAGAAGAAGAAATGCTATTTTTGTAACGGAAAACAATCAGGGAAAACGCGATCGGGAGATGTTCACAGAGTGAAAGCGGGAAATTAGTGACACCATATTATTTACTCTATTTATGTAAAACTTTATTATTAAGTTATCGGATAATATAGTTAGAAACATACGGAATAATATTTTAAATTAAGTATTTTATTAAATATTTTATGACAAACTTTAGGTAAAGTTTATAATATATTCTAATGGCTTAGAAACCAAGGGATTCAAGTAACTACACTATAAAATAGTTTTTGAAGTGATATTTATGCTATTTTATTTATATATAAAATCTTTCTTAATAATCATTAATATACGATATAAATGATAGGATTGAAATTATCTACTATAGCATACACATCATTTTTAAGTTGATCACTTTGGATGTCTTGGTTTCCAAACATCTTAATTGGGTGTGTTTATTTATTTTATTGCAGTCATCGTTTATGAATGTATTGATATTGTATACATTTAATAAATCTATAAATATGAGACAAAAAAAGGCATGTAGTGTTGTTTCGGTATAAATGAATTATTGTGATTAAAATATAAAGCTTCAGTTTACTTGTTTGAGTAAGAATATTGAAACCGAGCTGAACGGTCAAATTAAAGTAATGCAAGGTTATGATAACTGACCGGGTTATATCTCATGTAAGTAGATTATTTAATGTTCTATTTTGATTATGAGTGTCCATCGAGAAAGAAAAATAATATTAGTCTATGCAAGATTTGGTAACAATTATGTCTCGCTTCATCGGATGATATCAATTATTTGTATCTAAAGTTCTTCGGTATGATTCCATGTTGAAAACCACAAAACTGTGATTGTATGGTGTTATGGATTACATTACATGTGTATGTATAATTTCACCGAGTTAAAGTTGTAACAAAAGATTAAAAACATTGATCGGAATGATGTTATATGATATTTGTCAACAATAACACCGTAGTGCAAACTGCTTCCTATTCTGTATATTGTATGAGGATGTAATACACAAAAGCATTGGAATTTTGACAGATGACTGGAGTAATGTTATGAAGTTTGTAGGTTATCGTCAATCAGATTTATGGGAGAGTAAGAAGAGTAAATATGCGAATAGGGAGTGGAATCAGGACAGGTTGCAGACAAGTGGAGATGAAGATTACCAAGGCAAAGAAGTTAGTGTGACAGTCCTCGAGGCTGGCCCCGTTGGTCCTGTGGTGAGTCATGGTGGAGGTGCTGCCTTCATCACTCGCTGCTTGTGGCCACCATCACTAGCCACTAGTCACTAGTCACTAGTCACTGGCCACTACTACTAGTACCTGCTCCACTGAGGATCACACCGATACACTGACACACTTCACCCTGGCCGAGGGTCCATCACTGGTCACTGGTCACTAGCGCCACTATTAACTATCAACTATCTACTATCCACTAGCAGCCTGTCAGCGAGTGCACTAGTACAGGTTACCACCAGGTATTGTTGCGCTATCTAGTGTGTGTACATGGAGCTGCTGCTGGACCTGGACTGCTGACTGCTGATGATAGTGGACACGGTAACAATCACGCAGGCCGCACTGTACTGTTACTGTTACTGTTAGTATTAGTAGTTGTAGTAGCTGGAGGTCCTATCAGTGTGAGGGAGCTGTACCGGTGCTGACTCAGGAGTGCTGGTCGCTAGTGATGATGACACTGCTAACCGAGTCTGTTCTCTGTCTGTGTCTCTGTCTCCGTCTCTGTCTCCGTCTCCGAGAACACCGCACTGGCCGCGATGGCGACTGAAGATGGCCGCCACACACACATACGCTGAGCGCTCACCAACACTGACACACACAGCCACTCACACCGACACACACACGGACACCTGTGGCCGCCGCTACACTCGGCTAATCCGCACTGCCATTACTGGCCAGTCAATTGCATAAAAAACCCGCTCTTTTTCAATTATTCAAAATTGATTAGACTTTTCACTTACTTATCTTCTTTTTTCTTTAATATTTCTATAATACCAATCAATTCATACTAGAAGATCATTTTTATAAACAGGATAAACGGTAAAAACCAACTGTATACCAATTTGATAACAAAATTAATAAAAACTTCATTTGTGAACAAAATTAAAGTTAAAGCAGATTTTACTTTACTTTTTCATAGGTACATTTACTAAAATATTTTGTTAATAATTATGTTTACCTTAAATAATTTAAAAAAGTATGAAGGAATAAAAATTTCATTCGATTCGATTCATTTTAGAGAGATAAGGTGATTAACAATATGCAATTTACAAACAATGAGGACGTCCGTAAATGGTATTTATTTATTGATAAATTGAAAACTGTCCTGAGATGGAACATAACCTTCAAAACTGACGTTTCTTCTTATCCGAAATTGGGTTCCATTGAGAACTACGATGCTCAATGTTTTAAAACGTATCGTCGTGCCCCAAAACCTAGTAATATTTGAAAATGAATTAATGATTCTTAAAGCAAGATATACATTTTTTTTTTACATTTACAGTTGGTCGCTCGATGTTATAGTAAGAAAGTGAGAAAACCAAAACCCGTTTTCAAGAAATTAAATGCTACCGAAACTTCCATAGCGTCTAAAGGGTGTGCAATATTTTTTTATCCTTACTTTTTACAAAGTAACGAATTTGAATAAAGTAACATTTTAAAATTTCAGTTTTTTGCGACCATTTAAGCCTTATTCACCACCAGATAATGTCGATTCCAAAATTTCGAGTATTCTAGCAAATTCAGGATTGAATTCAGATTTTAGCACTACAATTACAGATCCAGCTGTGAAGTTTTCCATTTTAAATGAGTGTTTTGTTGCATTTAATCATTCGGTTCCAAATTCATTTCTGAATGATATAAATACTATAGGTAATATTGTTTATCATGTTGTTAATTTTTATGTAATATTTCCAATATCAATTGCAGGCGACATTTATCATTTTTATAATACTCCTGTAGACACGACTGTACCATATGATAAAATGAAGAAGATGGATCTACCTAAAAACTTACACATACAACAGGATTATGTCAGATTTCATCCAGGTAGTTATTTTTTCAACTAAATATTTTGATTTTTAATTTTGTCAAATTTGATAAACATTTTATCTTTCAGATACCGATACTAAATTTAATGGTGTTTCTGTCTTTCCAAAATCTTCAACAATTGTGACTGGATTGAAATATAAGAAAAAATATCCTGGTTACAATGCCAAAGTTTCTTGGCCTTAGTTATTATGTATTTTGTTATAATGTAGATTTATTGTATGAAAATTTGTTATGTAATATAGATGCATAATACAATTTTAGATATGTTTTGTGTAAAAATAAAGTTATTTCAAAATCAAACTCAATATCTTATAATTCTTAATTTAAAAAAATTAACATGGTATAAATATGTTTATTGTTTTTTTAATTTAGTTTAAATATTACAAAAATAAATATTTGAACATAAAGAGGTTCCAAACAAAAAGTTATTGCAGTATTTTTTAATACATTATAAAAAAAATAAATAACATCACATTCAATAAGTTAAAATATTAATAATATCAAAAACTTCTAACAAAAATTAATACATATTATGTAATGACAAAAATCCATCGAAAGAATGCCTTACTTTGGAAATTTAAATACCCCTGGTATACCTTTTTTCTGAGGCTTTATTTCTCCCTGAAAAATAAAATAAAAATGATACATTTCTAGTTTTTCATAATAATAATATTATATAGGTATATTAATTTTTTTGCCAACCATCCTTCTGTCTCCAAGTAACATGCGTGCTTTGTCTTCTTCTGGTGGTGAAGAATTTTCAGAATTGCCACCTCTGTTTCGGTGCAGTTGAAGTTTTTGTCTAATAGCCTGAGAGAGTATAACACGCCGACTGTCTGACTTCATAGCCAATAGGAAATCAAGCCATGTCCATGTAACATTGTGATATTCTAATGTGGGGATGACGATTGATATGTCTCGCAGATCCTCTAGATTTTTTTCTTTATTTCCTTTATAACTCACTCTGACTGGAACTTCAGGTATTTTTATATAAATGAACAACTTATTTTTCTCAGCCCGTTCCTGAAAGTTACACATTAAATATATTTTTGTAATGAGAATTAATAATTATAGTAAGTAGTTTTGATTTTTTTCTTTAATAATAATTATTGATTTTAATATTTGTCATATTTTTTAGTATTTTAGACATAACTTACTTTCATTTTTTCCACATCATCTTTGTGTTCAATTTTCACATAGAAGTTTGTATCTTTCTTTTTGTTTTTCAATTTTTTTGTTGAAGTTTTTTCATATTTGATACTGCCGGTTGTACTTGCAGTATCATCATCATCAATGCTACCTTCCATTTGCTCTATTGTTTCCGGATCTCTTTCAGGGAAACAGAACTTAAGCATTGTGTTGAAAAATTTCTTTGTCAATCCTAAAATATTAATATAAAAAGATAATTGTATCACATAAATACTTGTGAGGTTCTAAGGATAATTGTAGTTACTAGTTATACCTATAGTGATGGGTACAACATTTATTTCAAAGTGTTCTTTGACAGATATTCCGCCAACGGGTGGTTTTTCTCTGCAAAATACACGGAGAACTCTTTGACGGGCTACAGGCATGTGACTTTTAACTTCTGTTGGTAATAAAACTTCAGTATAAGTTTCATTTGGTAACAGGTTAGTCATGCGAACATATCCTAATTCTAATAAATGTTCTACTGAATCATCACTTCTTGTATTTTTTGTATATCTGAAAAAATATTTTCATAATACATATATTTGTAACGGTTTTATAACAAAAAATAGAGAAATATGTATACTGGAAATTAGTCAAAACTAAATCAGCGATTCCTAACTGTCCATCAGCTTCAGTCAATCTCCATTGGGCGTGTTTAAAACATATTTCATTTACTTTGACTGGAGCTGCTGGACGAGCTTGAGTTGCTGGTGATCTATAACTTGATTCTTGATAACAGGCCACCATAGCATGAAGTTCCTAAAATTAGAGATAAGAAAAAACCATTACAGAAAATGTATTAGTTCTTAAGTGTGATATGAGTTTATTTACTTCGCCATCTCTTGTGAGTTGTTCTTTGCATTCATTCACTTGTCTCTGTAAATCTTGCAGATCTTGTTCATGTTGTTCACCAGCATTTCCTTCGGAAAATGCTTTTTGCACCAAATACATTTCCCGTTCTAGACGTCGTAGTCTGGAAACCAATCCCCGGACCTTAATTGTCAAAATAAAAATCTGAATTAGAAAAAATTCTTTTACAGAAAAATGTTGTTAAAAAGAATTGCATATTACTTGATTTTGTAATGATTGAATTGGTATTCTAGGATCAGGAACCCGATGAAGTTGTAGTTGAAAACGCATTCTGGCAAGCCTCTCCAAAGCTCTTTTTCTTTGAGGCTCCACATACAATACTAAATTGTTTATTACGTCTAACAGCATTGCGTACTGAAATATAAATTAGCACACATAAAAATGTTCATATTTATAATTATAATAAAAAATACCTGTAGAGAGTTTGTGCAAACATCTAAATCGTGATGCATAAGAGTAAAAGAATCACAAGGAGGTTCTGGTTCATCCCATGCACTTCCACTGCTACCTTCACTGGCTTCTTCATATCCTACATAGTAAAATTCACATGTGCACCGAGAGACAATTCTTTGAAGCTAAAAGGTATTTTATAGATTATGAATGGATGCATAAATATTTGAGGAATATTTTACTTGTAAATGTGAATGATCTGAGCTGGGCCCGACGGTGCTCCCAAGAACTCCACCAGCAGAATGACCACTTCCAACTAAACGTGGCACATCTGGTAAAGCGGAGATTGCTCTCGCACCCTTTTCTTCAATTTCTTCAACACTCACCCATTGAATATTTTCTATGACATTTTATATTTGTTAATAATTTTAAAACTAATCTTCGATGTAAGTTTTTACAATATTTACCATGCAACTGATCATCATCCCTTGCACTGACTGTGGCATAATATTGCATACTTTGCAAAGAGCCAGCCCAAGTAGATCTAGATCGGCTAAGTTTTTGTTTGACTTCTGCTCTCGCAGCACATAAAACTACATATCCCTTTGTTTCACAGCCGCGCAATACTACTTGTGCATTCACAAGAGCAACTAAAATCATAATTATTATGCGAATCAATGTTAGCGGTTAAGAGTAATATTATTCTCAAAAATAACTTACTTAACCAGTTACAAATAGAAGATTCATCCGAAGAACAAGCGACAGCATGTGGAGGTGGTTGAGTATTGCCTTCAGATAAATCGTCAGAAAATACTATAGCTTTATGTTCTGCTTCAGCGACCAACTGAGCGAGAAGAGCCTGAGTTTGTCCGACACTAGGCTGAAAATTTGAGAGAATTAACCAAAATTCAATACATTATTTTTTATATATTAAGTTTGTTTACCTGAACTGACGTTGAAGTTGGTGGAGTAGCTGGAGTTGCAGGTTCTTGCCTACCACTGTGAGCATTTGACATCATATCACTTCTGAATATTTTCAAAGCTTCAGTAGATAAGTTTTTTTTTAATTGCTGCAAATAAATTACACATAATTTTATGTAATAAAATCGAAATATGTACATATTTCTTCAATAAGCAGATATTTTACCTTATTTTTCATGTATGTATCAAATAATGCAAATGCTACATCTCTATTTTTTTTTGTCCAAGCTCCACGTAAATCATGCACAACGAGGCGATGAGTGGGAGGACGTTCACTTGTAGAATTTGAACCAGACGGAGGAAGACCACCAGCTAATTCAGCTTCTCTTCCATAGGAGACTTTGCCAACGCTCAAGCAGTAACATTTGACTACTGATTGACCGAATGATACAGTCTATAATAATGTTCCAAAATCACTATGTATTAAAAACATATATATATTTAATGTTATAGAAAAGTTAAAAACCTCTTTTTCTGGTTCATCATGTAAAGATTTCAACCAAACTTCGGCATCATTTAGTTCACAATTGATATAAAGAGGAGGCCATGTAGCGCGGGATCTTCGTATTAAGTTATCTCTAGTTGGAGTAAGTTGTAGAGCATGTTGCGCACCACAAGTTACACGTTTACCACATACTTCCAAACCACGTTGCATAGCAAAAGACATCCAATAATGTATCTGTGAGAAAGAAAGTTAATTTGGGTATTTTTAAATAGATTGAAATCCAAACCTGAAATCTATGCAAGGCCAAAGACAATCTAGCTGTTCTTATGTGTCTCGAGAGTTGAGGGCGCTTGGGTCTTAAATTGTTAAAAATTGGACCTCTTCTCGTAGGTCTAGTAGCACCAGATAAAATCTGTTTTAAGCTTTCAAACCATCTGAAATTAATAATTTAGGTTGGATCAAAATGTATTTTAACTTCCCAATAAAAATACTACCTCAAAGTGCTGCCATACAACAAAAGAGTTGGACAATCATTCTCTTCAGCCACTCTAGTTTCAAATGATAAATGTACACCTACACCCTGGGATCTAAATGCTCTGAATGAATCATGTTCCTTAAATTACAAAATTTAAGATTAAATTAAATTGTGAAGAACATATGTATGCAGTGTTAAAAAAAACACCTACTTGATTGATGGAGTATTCTGGAATTTTGTCAGGAGCGCATTGAATTACAGAATGGTGATCATTTGGATCCGCTAAACACAGCCAGGATAATTTCAATGTTAATCGTAAATTTGGTAAATGTAAAAGACGACAATCATCATATTTTGAGGCAGTTCTGACATACACATTCAAATCTCCTTTAAAAACGATTTTTGCTATAAAAAATAAAAGTAAATATAAGTAAATTTAATTATATTTTATAAGAAAGTTATAAATAAATAGTTTTACCATTAGTCCAATCAAATACTAAATCGGTCCACGCTAGTTCCATTTCTTCCGTAGTATTGTATGGATCAAGAGAAGCATGCAATAACATTGCCATACGTTTAACACAGAGAGTGAGTCTTCCATGCATGATTAGACGCATTTTATCCCACCAAGTCAGGGATACACTTGGATCTCTAGATCCTCGTACAACCTGCTCCCAGCCTGTTTTAATAATTGATATATTGTAAAGTTAATTTTAAATATATTTTTTGAAAAACATCTACTTACTTAAGTTACTTTGTGCTATGACAGGCTCCCAGCAGGGACCAAAAGCATAGGTAAATTGGTCCATTTCACAATTGAGATCATGATAAAATTTCAACGATGTCATGCTTCTTTCTATTTCTATAGCACCCCACGGATGACCTTGGTCCACAATTGTTGTTCTACGAGCTAAAAAAATACATGATGTTGTAAAGAGCCGACTAAAGAGAATTTTCCCTTAAATTTTAAATTGAATGATTAAATAAATACCTCTAGGTGGAGGCATCTGTTCAGCACCCAATAAAGTACCCCACAATTGGAGGGATACAGCACGAAGTAGAGGTTGAGGAAAATCTCTCAATTGCAAATACCATTCAGAGCACGATCCAACAACCCATCTACACCACAATGTTGAAAATTCTAATTTTTCTTCAGGCCATGGACTGCAATAGAAAGGTATATGTAATATATTTTTTAAATATTCATAATTATTTTGTAATATATAACCTGTCAGGGTCCAGTGTTTGCAAATGGCGAATACAATTATCAGTTCCATGTAGTGTTGGATCAGCTAAAGCAAGCACTTGAACATCTATAAATCGACAGCAAAATAATGCCCGGCCAGCAGATCCTCTGGCTAATTGTTTTGATCGTTGAACGTATATTTGGGCATTTCTTCTAATAAGACCAGCATATAATTCTTCTACTTTTCCTGCAGGTAGAAATAGATGTGGTATGCATAGTTCAGCTACCTTAAAATATGCATATGCGAATCAGTACATTTTAATTTTTTTACTTAGTTATTATAATAAATACTTTTGCATCCAACATGGTTTTTCTTTTCAAACTTTCTTTGTATTCATCTTCCAAAAGCTCATAATTATCCCTTAGTTTTACCTCAAAAGGATCATCTGTCATCTCGATTACAAATTCTTCCATCTTATAAAATTGAACAGTGGGGATATCAATAGTTTACAGTTACCTTTTAATTATGAGAGGATGGTAGAATAAATACCTTAATAAATAAGTCACTCGGAAGTGGGCTTTCAGAAGTAAATGATTTCTTTTTAACATTATGAGTAAGTTTAATCCATTTTACTATGGAAACTAATTCATCCTGAACAGCTTCAGCAAACTGATGTTCATAAGGGAAAATTGCTCTGAACGATATTATAGTAACATCCCTAAAATGAATAAAAATTGAGTGAACTGTAAATGTATGTAATATATTATAAGAAAATTCTACCAAGTGTTATTCCAATCGAGAACGAAATTTTCTGCATTTTGTCTCTCTTCACGTATTTTTTCACTGTCATGAAGTCTGCAAAGTGAGATACCATCAACTGTGAAAATTTTTGCATCGTCAACAGCCAAATTGCTACAATTCCAAATAAGTGAAAATCCAGAACTATCTTTTCCAAATGACAATTCATCTAAAAGGTCAAACAATATATATAAACTAACGGAATCTCAATATTATTACCTTTTTTTTACCTGTTGTAAATGACAGTGAATGTTTTTCTGATAATATTGCACGAGCCAAAATATCACCTTTGAAAAAGACTCTCCATGACTTTTTACTTTTATTTTCAACATCTTCTTTCTTTACAATATTCAGTTGTAATTCTGTGGTAAGATTCTCTTTAAATAATTTGAACTCTTTATGAATGTTCATGATCTTCAGATGTATGTTGGGACTCCATTGTATATCAACTTCTTCTAAGAACTGTATTTTGGTGTTATGATTATCAATTTCCAATCGACATAGTTTTGTGTAGCAAATCATACTAGACATTTCTTCAGCTCGCTGACAAATAAAATGTCCTTTTTGGGGAGTAATATCAGCAACTTTGAACCCACTTATTACAATGCCAAACTTTGAGATATTCTTTTCTACTGTTACTGTGTCGAAACGACTCATTAAACAAAAATTATGTGTAGAAAGAGTGAAGATATTTACATTTGTCAGAGAAATATTTATTGAAAGTTTGTTTTTTGATTGGTGTACTGTTGTTTTGTTAGTTTTAGAAATAACATTTGTTTTATAGTCGTTGAAACATCGTGTTAATTCTATGATTGTTTTTAATATTGTAGGACTCCACTCAATTCGGAGACAATCGAGCATTGCTTCAGTTTTGGTACCACCAGATAAGTGGCTCCCCCATTTTATAAGAGCAACACCGACAAAAAGTCCTGTTTTCCAAGAATGATATTTTTTTAAAGGAATCTCACCACCTCCGACTTGAAACCATGCAGAATCAATCAATAATTCTGTACTCCAATGTCGCATTCCCAAAAGAAGTTGACTCAATTTAGAGTTGTATTGGGAATCTGTAATAAGGTCAGTGATAAACTTAATTTGTCAAAGTTTTTTTTTACATAATCATCAAATATTATACATGTAATTACTTCTAAGATCCGTTAGTTGATCAAGCTTCACTTTCAATCCACTGCATGCCAATGTTGCATTATTTTCAATATTTTTCCAGCCAAGTGATACATTCCAAAATTCAGCACAACCTTGTATAATGCATATACTACAAAAATCTTCTAACCACTGAGGGACGGTAGATTCTAAAATGTATTAAATCTAAGTTATATGTTTTTGTTCAGAATAATTAGTAGTGCTGCCTTACCTTTTGCAAATTTTTCAACAGGCAAATTATTACAAATCAAATCGAGTTTTTTCTGTCCAAAATAAGTGGAATACCATTTAAAAATATCATCATGATTATAAGAGAGGCTCAAGACATTCAATATCAAATACAAATTCAAAATATCCTTTTCCAGCTAGAAACAGCATGATTTACTACAGTATACATATATATATTTAAATCAGATTATCATAATGAGTTATAGGCATACCTTTGCATCTAGTTTTAATTTATTCAAAAGTACCAATTTTTCTTTGTTACTATTGATTTTGAATTGATCCATTTGAAAAGCTAAATATATTTGAGGTAGATTGTAATGTACTGTATTTTCAGAAGAACCAAGAGAATCTAGCTCATCCAAAATAATTTGGTTTGCAGAGAATCTTGCATTTATCTGAAGATTTTGTAAAGATGCATAGAAGTCAGTTTGACTATTTTCTCGAATACCGGTAACTGTAGTACTATTTATTTTAAGTATAAAATTCTGTAATAATTGGCATGTATAAATAATAGTTTTATATTAGTAAAACAATATTATAGATGCTTTTTGCAACCTTTGGTATGATTGGAGCTATTCGTTGGTATAATTTATCAGAAGAAGACACAGAGTTTTTCTTCATAGAGTGTGTGTCGTGCTTTGAAGGGTAACGTTTTTCTTGAACAAATTTATAAATTCCTTCATTTAAAATTGCTGTTGGATTTAAAATATTACATTGTAGTTTCTGTAACAAAAATTAAAAACAGTATGATCAAAATAATTGGACATTTTTACTTTAAATGAATTTTGTACCTCAACATTAAGAGGAGCTTCTACAAGCATTGTTACTTCAATGCATAAGCCAAATGATACTTCTGTTAAGCATGTTTGCAATCTCTGAGGATCAGATGCCCTGTGGAGTAGTTTTGCTCTCACTTCATTAACGGCACCTGCTATCAATAAACAACTAGATGTTCCAGATCCACCAAGTTTTGCTGAAGCGGCAGTTGCATGGCATAACCACCCCGCACCCCCTGTTTCACCCTCTTCAGCACGAAAAATCATTAGAGATAAATTTTGAATTTGTATTGATAAAAACTAAAAGATAATAAAACGTAAGTAAAACTCAATGATAATAATATTATGTTTTTTTATATCAAAAACATACCTGAGCGAACAGGACAACCCTCGAGGGAAGTTGGGTATTTCGAAAGTCCAAAATATTTTTTGACAGACTATTAATAATTTCTTGGCTTTCTCTCAGTATCTCAGCATCTGATTTACTTGAAATAACACTGGATACAAATGAATTTTGTTTTGAGAGAAGTGGTTTTAATATACCGCCTCCATGTTTAGGACTTTTACCATCGATTTTAACATCTTTATTCACTCTCACATCTCTAATGATAACCGATACTAATTTAGATACTTCTGAATTGAACAAACTGCTGTGTAAACTGATCTCTTCAATTTGCTGTAAAATTAAATTGAAATATAGAGTTTGATGATATTAATTAGGATGATAGACTTACGATAGTGTATCCATGTTTAATAATAGTTACATCTCGAAGTATAATTTTTGGCAACACAATTCGTCCAATTTTAAGATCTATTTTATATTTACTTTTGAAAATCCATGATAATAATTGGGGAACAATCCTACAAAATTTGTAAAACGAATAAACATAACACATATGAGAAAATATTTTGCAACATATATTATTTAGATATAAAAATTACCAAGAAACACAGAAGTATAAAAATGTAAATAAAGCAACAAGAATTATTATGGTGCTCATCCTGAAAACATTTTAAATTCACATGTTTTGACAGATGAAGTTGACAGATGCCGTCATCATTGTATTATTGCCAGAGTAGATAAAGAGGTATTTATAAGTGTTTAATAATTCAATATATCGTCAGTGAATTTGATGTTATATTTTTTGAGACGGAAAGATTACTATTTATTGTTAAATTGACAAAGTGTGATTTGTGTTATTGTTGTACTTTTTTTTTAGAAATTGTGAATAAACTGGTTTTATTATAATTTTCAGGCGGGAATTTTTAAAAAGAATGACTTGTGTAAAATGAAGGAGAGTGGCTGAGGGCCGAGGGGAGGGGCGGCGTGCAGAGGTGTCCGCTGTAGCAGCAAGTGTCGGCCAGTTGATCGTGATCACGGGAGCGGAGCGCATGCAGTACACGGAGCTCCAGTATATAGACACTTGGTACATAGTAGTAGTGCACACTACTTAGTACACAGTGCACACTGACTAATATCACTATTATACTAACTCTACACCACATCACAACCTCTGAAGATCGCAGGTAAACAATCATCAATTCATTATTTACACCTACGTCTATACACAGTGAAAAACCAAAATCGAACTTTGTGCCGTTCGCGCTTTTTGCATATTGATAATTTCGTTTGGATTTTTTTCCCCACCATATGCGGAAAAGGCCGCGCGTTCAACCTTTGGTTCTGCACTTTACCCGTCGCATGCAAATCGAGTTTCAATTTATCCTCCACGCTCCGGGAAAACTTTATACAAATATCAAATCCCACGATCAACACGTGGTCGGCGCCCAATTGGGAATGTCACCCAGAAGCTGATGGTGATAGTATACTAAATTATTCAATATCGTGATCCCGGTAATTCAACGGGAATGGAAACCCGTATATTTTAATCCGGGAAGACTCCGGTAGGAATCTCACGATATTGTATTGTCACCACAAAACAAATGATTCAACGTTCTTTATTTAAAATTCCCCCCAGTACTGTAATATAATAGCGTAAATTTAATAAAGGTGTTTAAATCGTTTATTTTAAAGAAATTGTATGAAAAAAGTAGTTATACATGATTTTGAAATATTCAATTAACGTTAATGTCAGGTTAACCACGTGTTCTGTTAACGACACGGCAATTAATTAATGTCTGATATCAAATCGCGGTGTAATATTGATTCGTGCGCAAAAATTGTATGTTAAATTATTGTGACATATCATTTCTAAACAATATTTATAGATCCATCTTTTACCAGCCATAATTATAAAAAAATTATATAAATGTATGTATTAGGTAAACTCCCTTTTACACCACTCTTAAAATATCAGTTGAGTGTGCTTTTTTTATTACCAAATCAAAAATGCAGTTAGCCTATTAAACATAGCAACTATCGGAATTTTCAACGTTTGGCCTACTTTATCCCCGCCTGTTTTAAATCCTCCACAAGTTTTTTCATTGTTTATTACATCCATGTATATATAGGCTCTACGAAGTTTTACAATAAAAAAGCTGCCGCTCAGCTTTGATTACTCTGTATATATTATGTGTCTCTTTCTCTTAATTAGTTATTACTGAAAACCGGATTCTTCGAAATTTATCTTCAAATGTGCGCGAACATGTAGTTGTCTCTTGACCGTAAACTCGCTTGGTGATCAAAACTACTTTTCTCTTTATTAAATAAAATATCAAACGCTAGGTATCGGGTGCCTATCATTAAAATCCGATAATTGATTAATAATTTGAACAATGGGTGTTAAGTTTTAGTTCAGATTAAAATTACCCTAGTTGATTAATAATTTGAACAATGGGTGTTAAGTTTTAGTTCAGATTATTGATTTTTAATTATATTTGTCCAAGGTGCTTGTATTTTATTTGTATGAATCTTTCAACCAATCTGTATAGGTTGAGTAAAAAAAATATGTGTGCTTTTAAGACGTCTTGGAACTGTACATATTCAAAATTTTATAAGAAAATAGACCTTAATGTATAGGTGGGATCAAAATGTAACTTTCCTATTAAAAGGCAAGTAGAACATAAAAACTTAACAATTAAAAAAATCATAGTAATGCATAATAGTTACTCATAATAAATTGCAACGTTGATATTTAAAATACTGTTGTGAACGGAAGAATGACTCAGGTTGTTTAAGGACAGCATATTAATTATCCTTTAGTACGCACATGAAAAGAATATTTTCAGTGATATGAAAATAATTAGCGTCGATATCATTAATTGTACTTTTATATTAATCGTGTATAAAACAATGATATTATTATTATTAAGAGAAAACAGTCGTCTGGAATACTAGAGAACCTACATCTCTGATGAAGCTTTTTTAGATACAATATCGTGTTAATTAAGTCTGTCGGTGATCTCAACTATTACTAGTTACACAGGTCACCGACTTAATAATCAGTATTTACCTTAAAATACAGAAAATCAGAGTAAACCTGGACGAAAACGATCGATCGGGATTTTATTCATATTATTCCCAGTCGCAATAACCGATCAAATCAATTTAAAAAAAAAATACTTGAGCGGGATATGAACCCATGACCACAGTATTTGTAGCCACGCGTCTTATCCCCTGAGCTATTACGCTGGGTTAATGAGAATATAAGAAATATTATAGACAACTTGAACCTTCTAAGCAGGGCGATAGTAATATTCAGTCACAGGTCGATAACGAGAGTAGTTTGTACTGTTCTCTCTCTCTCGATAAAACACTTTGCCTTTGTCCACCCCACAATGTATGTATTTAAATTCAGTTTCATCGGCGGCCACTTTTCAGGCGAGTTGAAAAAAAGTGAAAACGAGCAGCACCGATGATTGTTTCCTCGTGTTCGAGGCGCATGCAACATAACCTAACTTTTTGTAGTTGTGTAGGTTTTTATCGCGGCCATTCTCATAAAATATGCGACCGGCTTTTGTACTGCCCACTATTTAATACTTATTATAGCATGTGCTGGTTTAGGGTTACACGCACGACTCTCCTATTTCACGTTTTCTTTATAATTATTACACGCATGCTCAAATAAATGTGCACAACGTAATAACCGCATTCAACAATCCAATTTTCCGAATGCCCATTGTTTCACACCTGAAATTCAGGCCCATGTCCGTGATAATACACAACAGCAATATCAAATATATATTGATCGTTGTATACCATGAAATCTCATGTCATATTGACGATCCACTAACGAGCATGGTAAAGATCAGTAGTAAATTAAAGCACATACAATTATAATTGACAGCGGATGATTTTATATTAAGATTTAGACACTTCCTACCTGTTGTAGGGTAACGAGGCACTGGAAACTAATACAAATTTATGTACATATTGACACTTTTACCTGTTTACTCATAAATATCTAATTTCTCTTCGTTAAGGCGTCTTGGATATAAAAAAGCAGAAACTTTAAAAAGCCGCATCGTGTTTCGTTAAAGCCGATTAAATGCGAATTCCCGTTACGAACAGGCTCTTATTTCATATGGAGATGTTTGAATATATTAAATGATTCTTGTCCCCCTTGCTTAATAAATATTTGAAGAATGTTAATATGTTAGTGCGAGGTAAAAAGTGTTGAGCTATAAATTTTGTGGCTCCATTATGTACGCGTGCAACAGTAGTCAGCGCCATTATTATTGTATTGTGGTGGTTGTGTTTTATCTGTCTTTCGAACGATGGTTGTAAAGTTTTTATCATCGTATTGTTGAACTGACCTCATATTTGAAAAATCTCCAAATGTATGCAATTTAAAAAAATATATTTTTACCGCACAGTAAAGTTTACGTAAGCTTTAAAACTCCAGGAATGTGTTATTTCATTCAAGACGAGAATTTGTCTTGTCATTTTTTGTGACATGTACATTATTATTATTTGTGGGGGGAGTGATGTGTGCCAAAATTGTGAATAGTGGTGGTGGTTTTAAAGACATCTCGTATTAAGTTCGTGTACACATTATTAGTATTTATCGGTGTTATGAAGCTCGTGTAATTCCAGTGGTTTAGTATGGAGGGTGTATTGCACGGTAATCAATAGTGAGGTGGTTGGTGGGTGTCACGCGATGACCAGTCTCGCCAGGTTCACTTCTCGTATGCACTTTATATCCAGACATCAAGGCAGCCCGTCCCACCT
>JAGTTH010003017.1:0-17834 GCA_022606485.1 Agraylea sexmaculata | reverse complement strand
TTCTCACGTTCTTTATATTCTTAAAAATATTGAAAAAAAATTATAAATTATTTATGGAGGTATAAAAATAAACGCGATCGACGGGTTGCGATAAATTCGCCTGTTAAAATAATAAATTTAATAAGGACCCTGTATGAATTATTACCATTAATAATAATAATAATATCCTAGCAGCAAACCCCCTCCGGACAGATGTTCGTGATACGTTTAATGGACTTATTAGACGAGAAAGAATTTTTTTACATGACAAACAGGGGGTTGAAAAGCTCCCGATCCAATACAAAAGCTCAAATGTCGACAAAACGGATATTAAATAAAAACAGAAATACAACATCATCACATTAAAACGAATCTCGATTTTTCGTGATTATTGTATGAAAAAAAAACGTAAAAACCAGTTGACAGGCGTGACTAAGCTTTTGGATTAATTATCGGAAAAAGAATTTATGATTAATGCCTTACGTTATGAATTTCAAAGGCTGGCGTTTTGATTGAGCGATTTTGATCGGACACAATATAAACAAGCTAAACTTTGACCTGAAGCTGAAATAAATCTTAATAAATATACAATTGACACGTAAACAAAATAACAATATTATAATACTTTTTTTATTTAAAAGTATGGGTTTTTTTTTGGTTTGATTACAAAAATAAAAAGGCAACACTTCTGTGACTATCGATTCATCGTCACAAAAAATCCCATTAATATGGGGTTTTTTTTATAATAATTTAACACCCAAATGACGTCATAAAAAAGGCTTCGAGCTGCGGGTGCAAGGTGTTCCTTGGAGTAAAAAAAGCGTGACGTGAAATATGCGAGGCATTCGTCAGTGGAAAGAATCGTATAAAAAGGGGTTGGTTCACTTTGATCCTAACTGAAGATAACTAACACTGAGGGTGGTTATACAGCTGACGACAATTTTGACACACGCATCAATTTAGCCATGTCTTTATTTATTGTAACAGCTTCAAATGACAGTCTAATTTCACCAGTGAACGTGATACACTACAGCATCTTACAAGCAAATTCATAATTACAACCCTTTATATATATATATATATATATTTATATATATAGCTTATATATATATATTTATATATATATATAGAGAGTGAGTATTTATATATATATATATATATATATATATATATATATATATATATATATATATATATATATATATATATATATATATATATATTTTTACAACATACTTTTTAACTATAACAATTAATTAACCATGTATTTTAATTTTTGTTTATATATAGTAAATTACGATTTAATATTATGAAAATAAGGGCTTCAAAATAATCACGAGGGGAGAAATTTGAAGAGTCGTCAGCTGGTGACACTCAATCACTTGCCATATTCAATTATAAGTAACAGAAAACTTCACAACCTGATTGTTTATTATGAATATAATAATAATTAAACAGACGGCAGGAATTTAAAATAAAAAATAAGGAGGACATTTGTGGTTTACCGCAAAACAGCCATAGATTTGTTACAAAAAATTGCACGTATTGATTGTAATTTGATAATAAATATCTCTTCTTACAAAGTATTATTAAAAAAAATTCAACATCATAATTTAAACAGTGTTTTTTTTAAATCAATGCGTAAACATAATGTGCAATATTTATCCGAACAAAATTTGGTATCTATTTAATATTTAATCTAATTATTGAAATATTTAATTGAAAATTGCCATAAATAAATTGTACAGAACAGCAAATACCCTGTATTAACCGATTAAAACCCATAAAAACAAATTTCGACTAAAGCCCAATCGAAACTAATTGACATTTAACATATTTTTTTCAGAATATATAGTAAAAGCATCGTTTTTATAAAATTTAATAATATATTGGCAATATTTAAGTTTTTGATGATTCTCTGTAAAATATATACAAATCATAGATATAAACATGAGAAATAAGTCGTGTAGCCCGTGTATTTTTGCAGTCTTCTCTCCTATTCGATAAAGGCATAAGTGTGTCTCCCTCACTCAACACGCTTCTAGTGACCACTGAGAGTGGTTGTGACAATACTTTGGCAATAATATTTGAAACATGTTAAAGAGGTAGTCTTTGGTAAAAACTGAGCCTAGATGTATTTGAGTGTATGTTTGAGTCCATATGACATGTAGTAACAATGCATTTACCCATTTTACTGTGAAATACAACTGAAGATATGAAGAGAGATGTTTACAGTATAATGTTTGCCAGGTAACTCATGTTTTGGCCACTAGATCCACTTGAACTAAACACGCATTTAGGCACTCGTGCGATATCTTATGTTTATATATATGATACAAATATAATTTCCCATGTATCTAGTGAAATATTTGAAGTAACCGCCGGCGTTGTTTCGATGGACCGTATTAATTAATTTATAGTAAGTGTGTGGAAATAAGAGAGCACTCAGAAGAGTAGTTAATATAATATATTACCTAAAATGGTCATTGGTTGAAAGGTTACAAGTATCCATTGTATTAGAGTATATGTCTGTTGAATGCAGTGCCGAAACTCAGCAAACACCATTACGACATAATCACATCGTATATTAATTTAGGATCATGGTATAACCAACGAGCCACTATCATACCTCCATTATTTTTATATTTAAAAAACAATATCTGAAGATTGTGTTTGTGATACTACACCATTAGCATTTGCTTAATTTTCAAACTAAATAATTCGTATACATATAATAAATACAAAGGTACTGACGATGAATCAAATAATCAACGAATCCATCTATTATTTTGAATACCGATAAAACACCGTTCAAAAATATAAAAAACTTTGGTCCACCTGGCTGGCTTCTGTATGGGGTTTTGTAATAAATGGAGTAATTATCATTATTGGCAGTACTAAAACCACTCAACCACCATATACAACACCAATTAAATACATAATCGACAACAATACACTAACCAATCAATTAAGACCTACAATAAATTAATAAATATAAAGCACCTCTAACTTATTGTACAAATGCTATAACACAGAATATTCAATATAAGAGGAAATTAAATTAGGACTAAAAATTATAAGGGACAGATGAATTTCGTCGAAGATCGTCGTAATAAAAATTGAGATATTTTTATATTTTATATAATAATTCACTTAGGCTTGAACTTTTGTGAGTGTGTTAGTGTACACAGTGGTACCTCGAGATACGAATTTAATTCGTTCTGGGATCATCGTCGTATGTGAAACCAATCGTATCTCAAAGTTATTTTTTCCCATACAAATCCATACAAACTGCCATTAATCCGTTCCAGCCTCTCAAAAAGTCCTAACAAAAAATGGTTTTTCTTAACGTACCACGTGTTTTTGAATAAAAAAATGTTTATGTACATTTTGTAAAATCGGCAATGGATAATTGGGAGGTGGATAATTTGAGGTTAAAGTAAATAAACTAGTAATAGCGCACATGGTAAATATTTATCGATTAATTGATTTTTACATATACACATTTATTTGAAAAAAAACCTTCCATAAAAATTAGTGATCATAGTAGCGATCATCTAAAAAATTATCGCGCATAAAAATTCGTATATCAAATTTTCGTCCTATGTCGAGGTAGAAATTCTCGAATATTATTCGTCGTATCTCAAAACATTCGTATGTCGAAGTATACCGTGTGTTTACTAATCAGATATTTGGTCAGAAATCAGAAATTGGTACTTATACATTGAAACAATGCCTTCGGTATTTATTTAACAATCCACTCATAAAAGTTTAGACCTAAGTGAATTATATTGTACTATAATAAAATTGCGATATTTTTTTAAATCTTTAGATCGTGTTAAAAAATATACTCACTTAAACAAATCTTGTAGTGGTTTTTCTTTTAAACCTATATTTAATAAATCAATTTCAATGACCTAACTGAAATACTGAAAATTTGAGAATTTAACTGATTGATTAATTAATCTATTAGAATTCCTTGCCCCTAAATAAAATATGTATGCCATATTTAAATCATTCAATAAAGAACTCAAAGATTTTTATTGGTATATTTTTAAAGCAAACAAGTGTAATAATAATAAGCGATAAGAGAACAAGAAAAACAGTCGTAAAATAGGGAGCAAACATCCCGGCTATGGAGACGTACAAAAAAGGAAGAAAATGGCCAGTGTTGCATCGTAAACGTATTGTTAGTGTTGTTCCTTGTATTGTAAATGTTTGTTTTGCTAAAGAATCAGCCCATATTGTATTATACATTGGAGTAGGAGTGTCGGGTTCGAATCCTTGCGCCTCTTTTATGGTGCTTTCAAAACAATATCAAACTAATTTGCAACAAACAATCCAAATGATTCATTCAATAGGCAGGTATGGTTATTAAGTTTATAGATGATTTAAAAGCATTATCATTTACCTGTTGTTTTCAAAACATAATAGAAATATGAACCCACTCACCTGAAAAAAATAAATAAAATTATTAGTTTGAAATATATGTAAAAATATTTTTATTTTAAAAAGTTATATAATAATGATAAAATATATTTTTAGAGCAATGTGAATATGAATTAGCTAAGTTAATTACACTTCAAGCGAAAAGTGTTAATACAGGTGCAACATTTTAATCAAATAATTTAATATTGCACCCATATTTTAAATAAAATAAACATAATTTTAATTCTAGTACATTTATAGTGTGTATATCCATCATCAATCTAAAACTGATCATTTTTGTAATGTTTTTTTTCACATCCTACAGCTAAATCATACGATTTTAATATTCCATCTAATACCTTTGTTTTCCATATTATATTAAAATTGGAAATTTAACATATATGATATTGTGACCGGCCGCAATATTTCGCCACCTCGGCATATTAAAATCATGCAATAATCCAGGACGCACAATACAAGTCACACATTTCGTATTTTTATATATTCATACAAGCTGAATGTAGAGTGTATTGTGTCTGGAGAAATAATAAAGTTTGCAAAAAATACACAAGAACAAAAAGTATGAAAGAGGGCGGCGTGGGTTGAATATGACAGACAATATAACCAAATAATATAACCTGTGCGGCCTACGCCGACTTTTCACCTGAAATAAACGGAACAATACCTTTACTTATTCGATACGAACAATATTTTAAAATAAAAGTAATAATATTCCTAAAGTGCACTTTGTGTGGTATTAATAAGTTTTATCAAAAACCATTTCAATCAATATTTTTAACCCTTTCCTTAGATCCACCCTAAGTGTATAAAATACTATAGGTACTACATTAAGTACATTTTCATAAGTACATTTTCATTTGTTAATTTTATATGGAATTTTCTCAATTTTTAGAATCAAGAAGAACAAATAAATGCTTTACTTTTGGTTTATAATAGAAGAGAATAATTATAAAAATATATATGTGAAAGACCATAATAGTTTTATTAATTATTCTAAGAAATGATTATTTTATTAAAAGTATTTCTGTGTGTCTGATTGTTTGTAAATTAACATACTAACCATAGAAAATAATATTACTCTGAACAAATTTAATAAATGGACTCTTTATAATAAATTATATACCTTGGATCAAGAATTTGATTTTAACCTTGGATAATTTTTTTCTCAATGACGAATCAAAGATAAGAATTATTTTAGTAATTTGATAAAAAAAAAACTTTTTTTAATTTATAAATTTATGAACATATTTTGTTTTAGAAATTTATGAAATTATCATATATTTTTGACTAAACATGATAATATCTACTTTTCACCAACCTAGTACACTTTTTATATGCATGAATAAAAATAAAGCTTCATTCCAAAAAAATGTCTCTTATATTGCAAATTTTAATTACCGAACCGTTCGTTCATATTTTTTACAGACGAAACCGTCATCAAAATCCAGCCGCAATATTTCACAAAAAACGTTGTCGTCTATTTTTGAGCAACACTAAAAAAATGAACTTTAATACAAGATGTTCCTGTCAGCTGATACTGTGGTTTTTTTTTCGCAGCTGGTGAGAACTTATGATAGATATTTCGGAGAAGAGACTTAATTGAGTTCGTCGAAATGCAAAACAGCGTTTAGTTTTATTATGGTACCCTTTAAATTGAGATATATTGTTGTAAATCATGTTAGCAATTTTAAGTTTATATCGACTGCTCCAGTGTATAATATCGTAAGTGCAAAAAAAATATCTGTGTGCTCTTAAGTCTTTATGGAACTGAGCCACATATTGTATGTATGAAACGTCAAAAATGTTGATTTTCAATCATTATTTGACAAATGTTGACTTTTTCGAAATAGTAAAATAGTCCTATTTGAGCGGCAACTAATGTAGATTCGTCCATTATACAACATGTTTTTAATTGACACTAAAATCTTTTTATCGTTATTATGTAATGCCAGTACGAGCAATAAAAATATTCTAAAGGGGGCCTAAGATTTTTTTCGTATAAAAAAAATACTTAATAATAATAAAATAATTTATTATGACAGTTTGTGAATCTTTGGTTATTATAATGAGTGATGAATATATGATGTCATCATAGGACAAAAACAAAATTTATTTTCAAGGTCAAGTTCAAATGAATAAACAATAAACAAGTATGATGTCATAACTCCTAAGGTCGCTGACCGTATTTGCATCAACAAGAAGTAATATTGTAACATGTTTTCATAATGTCTCAGGTTGCAGACAGTTTGGGGTTATGTTTTGTTTACGTATTATTGTTGTTTCATTAATTCTATGACGTATGCTTATAAAAATATAAATTCAAATCAGACGGTTAATCACCTAATTAGTAAATACGCAAGATTCTCAAACTTTTTAAAATCATAATTGAAAATTGAAAAGATTAACTAGCAGACTTGGACCATTAATTGTGGTGTAGATGTATTACATTTTATGTGCTTATTCTTCAATTTAATTATTTTAGTATGAATAAAAAACATGTTGTATATAACACACTTCATGTCAATAGACGGTATTCAATCGTAAATTGTTATATTTTATAAATAATAATTAAACCGAGTGACACGTGACAGGCAGTGTTACCAGATTGAATATGTGGCTCAGTTCCATAAAGGCTTAAGAGCACACAGATTTTTTTGCACTTACGATATTATACGCTGAAGCAGTCGATATATTCATATATCCAAGCTTGTAATACGAGAGTTGTTTTAATCATGTAAGTGAGATATTAGTATGACGTCTCGTGTATGTTTGTTAATGGGTTCAAATCCCTACGAGTCCTAAATGTGAGGGTATCCCGTCGAGATTTCGTCTGTGTCTTCATCGGGTCATGACTTATATGACTGAGACTTAATATGACCAGGTTCATGCTGAGACCTGACGAATTTATAAAGCCTTGATGATGTATCGTCAGTATTGAATTAAAATAAAATAAATTATTCTATATACACACATAATTAATGCAAATGTGCAGTGATCCGGCTAAGTGTGGAGGAGGTCTGGAATTATTATTATACGAATGGGTGGTGAAGAACAAGACGCATTTATTCCAATATCATCATCACTATCAGATGAAATATGGAGCGTGAAATATCTTCTGCTCTCATTGAACACCATTTCTTATTGTGTTCTTTAATAAATATATTGACAGTCAACAATTCGCCCACATTTAGGTATCGACTAAAGTTCTAAATAAATACATTAAAAAATTAAAGCTTTGATATTTTTTTATAAATTGGATATATACCTAACCTAACCTAACCTAACTGAGAATATTTTAAGAGGCGCTAAAAAAATCAGTTGTTTCTGTAAAGTACGCAGTACTGGCTGTGGCGTTCGTACTTTTTCTGTTAAATACTTTAAGAACCAATTTATTTAAAAATGTTTTCTTTATTATTAATTAAAAATATTTCGTGAGTTTGGGCGTTACCGCCGATAATAATGCCAGATAACTTGATGTATAAATATCAAGATGGCGGACCAAGTAAACGACTCTGAGTAAGAAAATTAGTGTTGCCTCTGTCAATCTCATCTGCTTGGTCCGCCATCTTAATAGTTATCACTTGTCAGACCTTCTAATATCGGTGGTGTCACAAATTATAAGCGAAAAAATAAATAAAAAAATAATTACGTATAACAGTCACTACTGAGTAATTTACAGAAACAGCTGATTCCAAAAGTAATATAAAAATTATTTCGGGATGCACCCAAGTTCAAGTCCACCCTTTTATATACAGTATAAACAATAAAAATGGGTTAAGCCTGGGATTCCTAGGCGTGCGTCGCAGTAAACGTACACCGTATTTTTTATCGCTTTTTGTTAATTAGTGCCTCGCCCGAGGCTGAGACGCGGCATTAACTAACAAAAAACCGATCATAAGTGTAGCTAAGTAACTCTACTATCGTATTTACGGTGACGTATGCCTGGGAATCCATTACTTTATAAATACAGTAAAAACGCACATTTAATCTCTTTAAAATGTATGTCTAACAATAAAGCGTAAGAATGTAATACTATAATAATCGTTTGATCTTGGCACACGTCTGTGAAGTAACAATGATTAAAATTACAATTGAATTTCTTGGCGGAAAAAGAGAATAATGTCTGCTTGGGTGTACAGAATGTACAATTTTTTATAATTTTGATTTGAAAAAACATGGGGAAGATATAGAAATAAATATTAAATTATCTTTAAAGACGGATTATACAGTTTTTTTTAAATCAAGCAAAAAAAAAATTCGGATAAAATGAAAGAACGAATCAAGTAATTGAATAATTTTTACATGGAGTAAATAATATATTGATCGTGCAAAGCGGACCTCACAATTAATCGTCTAAGGATGTATTCATTTTAATATCAATAATTTCATCCTTCATTTGATTTTCGAGTACAATTTATTGGTCATCATTCTTATCATAATATATATATTCAGCACACTACAAAAAATGCAATTAACAATCATCCATTTACAGACATGGGATCAAAATAAAAATATATGAAAATGATTTAATATATATAGGTTTAATTTTTATGGTGGTTTCGATGAGACAAGATGACCACAGGCGGTATAATCACCGGTCATTAATGTGTCAGTCACGGAGCAAGCACCTCTGCCCCCAGACTACTTCTTCAGGGGATCCTCTGACCCATTAAAACACCATGAACGTGAAAATATTGCACTCGGACGGTATTTTGTGATGTCAACACCGATAACACGCCATTGGTATTGCACTTTCTCCGATGAGAATACCCTTCTTCAACGGGAGATGATATATGTTTAAGAAACCCCTCGAGGATACTTTATATTCTGCGATACAAATCGTGAAAAAAACACATTAATTGTATGAAGGAATCATTAATATTCGGGAAGATGTTTAACACTACATACATCTTATTCTTGTAGAGAAATATCGTAACATAATATGATTTGTATTATAGTTTTGTTGTAACCAAACACAGTAGTGAATTATAAAATAAATGAGCTCACCTTTGAGGATTTCTAAACATTGATATTTGCTTTACAAATATAATAAACAAGGAGTATGATTATATTAATAAAATTTAAGATTGAATACAAATTCCACTAATGTGAAATATCTCCAGAGACGATTGTAAGTATTCAGCTAATATCATATTTATATTGTGGTTTTTTGTATTGAATAAATTAAATATTTAGACTATTTGTTTAACATAAGGAAAATATATTGTGTATTAACATTCATTATGAATTGCATATATAAAAAATGTCTGGAATCCTAATAATTTTATTTTTATGTTATATATAACATAAACGCCCCGAGAAGCTTTTGAGAGGGTTTTTACAAATTTGGTTTTTTATACACAACAACGTGTTAATTGTCTGTCGGTGATCTTAACTATTACTAGTTACACAGGTCACCGACTTAATAATCAGTATTTACATTACAATACAGGAAATCAGAATAAACCTGGATCAAGATGATCGATAGATTTCATTAATATTATTCCCTCCCAGTCGTATCAGCCGATCAAATCAATTAATTTTTTTTTACTTGAGTGAGATATGAACCCATGACCACAGTATTTGTAGCTTGAGCTATTGCGCTAGTTAATAATGGAAATAGGATTATTTTTAAAGTGACCTTTATACATATGAGTATTAAGAAAACAACAAAATATATGCACCTATAATACCTACAAGTGAAATTGTTGAATTTAGTACCAATTATTTCTTTTAAATAAATGATATTTTAAATCATAGTTAATGCTACTTATAACACTCCAAAATATACTGAAATATTCATATATAGAAGCCTTGGTAACGAGTTTTTGGCAATCCAATTTCGGGAATGTTAAGTGATGTTGCCTCTTCAAAGTAACAGTACGGGCATGCGAGTAATTTGGACACCTTAACGAGGGTATTTTATGAACCGACAATCCCTTTAAAAATTATATGTGTAATTCGGGACCAAAATTAATAATTTGGGGTAAATATTAAATTCACGTCATATGCATGATGATTCATCCTCACCCCTGACTATTCATAATTACATACAATAAAGTGGAGGGTAAAAAAAAACGAGTTCTTATAAAACGTATGTAAATTACAATTTACCAGCATTAATTTAATAAAGTGACATTAATCATATTCGTGGTCTTTACAAACCGGTTCAATCGCAAATGTTATAAAATATCAAATTGAAGTAAACGCTGTCACATTTCAAATTATCGCAACCGCATTTCGGACATTTTGATTAATGATGATTTTTTCATCATAATGACTGTTTTTGCTGACATTGATTACATTCTACTTGACAAATACAAATGATCGTATTAATTGATTTTAATTGAATCTATATAAAGTATAAATATTTAACGGGTGGATCAAAATTTTGATTGCATGTCATCTTGGATATGTGACGTTTAGATCTGTTTCTCTGTAGGCATCTTGAATCTTCTTGATCATGAATAACTTCCAAACCCGTCACCTGATTTTTTTCGATTATTCAGAAAATATTTATACCACCGAAATAAAGATGTATACAAATTTACAGCTTCTTTGCTCAAATTCCGAGGTGAAATCCTAATTTGGCTATAATTAATAAATATACGCTACAAGAACGAGCAGAAAAAGTGACAATATGCCATCGTTATTTATGATATATTTTACGCTAATTCCATTAAATTGAAACCCTATTTAAGGATTCACTTTAATTATAATTTTTTTTTTTTTTATGCCCCAAGGAGTTTTTTGTGAGAGGGTTTTTTATACACAACAACGTGTTAATTTTAATTATTGCTAGTTACACAGGTTACCAACTAAATAATCAGTATTTACCTTACAATAAAGGACATGATCGATCGCTATTTTATTAATATTATTCCCGATCTCCCAGTCGTAATAACCGATCAAATCAAATTAAAAAATATTGAATTACTTTGACCACAGTATTTGTAGCCACGCGTCTCATCCCCTGAGCTATTACGCTGGTATTGCTACAATATATGCAAGAATCGCACATTAAAAATAAGGTAGTTATTGGAATACATATAGAACGAGACGAGAGTTGAACCAGGAGACCTCCACAAATAACCACGACACGCACTTAAGAGCTTTACAACTAAAAGGGCTTTATAAAAACTGGCGAGCCAGGTGTTCTCAACCACTATACTATAATAGACTAGTCCTGCACCCCGAATACTATATTGGGGTCTCAAACAATACGTACATTTAAAATGAATTATGCTTTTACCTAAATGTGATCCAGATCTCGGTACAACAATCATCATCATCATAAGCACTCCAGTTCAGTGATGAAGCAAGGCTTCCCGCACCAGCATCTTCCACTTAATGCTCCTCCAGTTATTAATACCTAAACTCCTAACTACCTTATAGAACTCGTCCGCCCACCTTAGCCTAGGTCTACCCTGCCTTCTCTTACCCACAGGCTTGCTGGATAGTATTTCCGATACTATCCCTCCTGCTCTTTAACCCAACCTAATGTTAAAGCCCTAATAAACTGCACTACGTTCACGCTCTTATATAATGAGTAAATCTCATCGTTCCGTCTAATTCTAAATAGTCCCGGTGCCTTCTGAACAGGACCCAAGATCCTCCTCATAAGTAGCCTATCCTCCTCAGTCTTGGTAATAACCCATGTTTCTGCACCGTAGGTTGGTACTGGCCTAATTAGCATCTTGTATAGTGCCGGTAGAACAATAATATAGAATATTCAATAATATAAAGTCACATCTAGAGCTTCGTAAGAGATGAATTATTTATTATTCCAAGATAATATTGTTGACAGGTCCTGTAGTGATGGAATATGACTGCGGTTGGTATATTCGAGTACAAGCTGACGAACAAAGCTTCGTTTGTTTCGTACGCATTTAAATTTGGAATCACATTCTGAATATTTCCAGGACCACTATGGCCGCCGAGGGATGACCGTAAACTACCGCACTTCTAATTACAACCACAACAATTATTAAACAGCCATACGACGGAAACTTTTAATTTATTGCCGAAACTTTTAGACCGCTCACTAACTGCGTGATCATTCTAAAATTACACATACATAAATTATTGCATTTCACATCAAATAATAATAATAAAAAATACAGTTATAGAACAAATAACAAACAAATTTTCTATTAAATATAATAGTGACAATACGTCTACTTTGGAAGTATTAACTGATTAGCAAATTTTACAATTATTGATAATAATTCAGACTTTTTAGCATCAATAAAGTTGGAGTTAGACAGCAATAGTAATTATACTTGAGAGGCATAAGGCGCATGGCTACAAATACTGTGGTCGTGGGTTGAAATCCCGCTCAATTAAAAATACATATATGTATTTGATAAATTATACCACTGAGAGATTGGGATTAATATAAATAAAATCCTGATTGATCGCTTTGATTCAAGTTTACTCTGATTTCCTGGATTTTAAGATAAATACTGATATTTATTGAGAATATTTCAGAGGATAAGGCGCGTAGCAAGAAATACTGTGGTTATGGGTTTAAACCCCGCTAAAGTAAAAAAAAAATATTATTACGACTGGGAGATATTATAAATAAAATCCAATTGATCATGTACATCTAAGTTTACTCTGATTTCCTGGATTTTAATACTGAGGCGATTATTAAGTCGATAACTTGTGTAACCAGTAATAGTTAAGATCATAGGTGAATGAATTAACACGTTGTTATGTCACAAAATTTAAAAAAAAAATCTCAAAAAGCCGCTAGGTTAAAAGCGCATATGTTAATATGAATAAATTTGTATTTTACAGGTTATTTAAAACGTAAGTACAATCAAACCTCGATATACGTATTTAAACGTTTTATACAAACAAAACGTAGATAGATAAAAAATGTATTTTTTTGAGCTAGGTGACTTTAATTTCCTGGTTTTTAAGGTAAACACTGAGGCGACTTTTAATTAAATATAGATATTAAAGAGGGCAGAATTTATATACTAAATAAAAGACGTATTCACACGTTCTCAAATAACTATACGTAATTTAAATTTGTGTTAAATACACCTATTAGAAACATTATCATCATGCCCTACTGTGCTTTCATGAGAAGTATGAAAGAATTCCTCTACATTAAGCATTCGTGATGTTCATTAATTGATAATTTAAATTTTTTTTATACACTGTATTTGTTATATATTTAAGTTTCTTTTATCTTGTGTGCATTAGGTTTTTCCTGTAATGGCAAGGTGATGATAGTTCATGACTATTATGATTGATTATATATATATATATATATATATATATATATATATATATACAATAATTACAATTAATAAATTAGCATTACTTTAGGATTCGCCGGTGTCGCTTTCGGGGCACCGTGTCCAAAGGAACCGAATAACATGTGAAACCTTTCGACGCTCTCTTTGCTCTCTTTTCCAGTCATCTCACCACATATATATATATATATATAAAAGTATATTATTAACACATATTTTTTTCTCTTTCAGGTCTCGAACTTTGGCATGCCGTCCAACGGAATCGTAACTAATTAACCGACACGCTTAAACCTTCACACCGCCATATTTATGTGTGAATCTGCATAATACCTCCTCGGGCGGTGCACACAAAAATAAATTACACATAAGCCACCATGCACATTCATTGTTTTAAATGAGATGTACTACCTCAAATATGCTCTACAATTATTACAATCCCACCCCCGCACTGTAGACATATTTAATAGGTGATCATATCTGAACTTCAGCACGGGGGGTTCACCTAAAAGTAGTGAAGTCAAACACACGCACAGATCCCCCGATTATGATAATACATATAATAGTTGTTAGTGGTGGTTTTCCAGTACGTTAATGTTGTACCGTATTTTCAGGCACGAGATCCTGTAATCTCCGTGAACTCTACTGCTATACAACTAACACCCTTAAATTACGTCTTATTACTACAATAACTTGCATTTCTACTACCATGTTGCGTGCTCTGACTCACAATATACACAATATACCATGTTAAATTATCATCACGCGTGTAACGGATGATTTTTTAAATAGTTTAATAGTCAAATTATTACTACATCATAGGCACAATATTGTGATTAGTAATCCTGGGCCAAGAGGGTGAAAAAACTGTTCACACTCACAATCACTCACAATCGTTGTGCACCGCGTACTACACACTTTTCCTTTTTTATTATTCGGCAAAATGTATTATTCTATTTTAATTTTCGGATTTTAACAGAACAATCATATAATATTATTAATCAATTACATTAAATAAATTAATAATAAGTATGCACATATTAAACTATTGTATTTCGTGTAAATTGTTTGTAATAATCATTAACCCCTTACCAAAATAAAATTTGGCCAAAAACTTTAACGCTATTTTAAATATTTTTCGAGTAATTTTTTTTTAAACTGAATATTTTATCTTATTGCAAATTTAAGTGGCTTTCTAATGATGTAATTATAAAAATTCAAAAATAAATAAATACTCAATTAGAGCCGGTCAAAGTATAACGGGCGAGGGTATCGAAATTTGCCTACTTTCGAAGCTCTTTTTTCTAAAATCATTAGATGTACAACAAAACTATTAATTGAAAATTAAAATTTAATATATATAAAACATAATACGTAGTTATTTGGTTGATTTTAAGTTATTTATCTTGATAATATTTGAGGTTGAAAACACGTCCAAACGCGCTTTTTCAGCATCGCTTAGTGGCCAAATTTGACCCTCCATACAATAACGCCTAAAAACACAATTGGCCAAATTTGACCCTCCTCAATAAATAGAAAATTAATGATTTAATTTTTTTTTCCGGGACCTTGCCATACATTATTCAGAACAAACATCAATTTAAAAAAAAAATAGGAGATTCATGCGGTAAGGGGTTAAGTCTACTTTTTTATATTTTATATTTTGCAGTAGGTAAAGAAATGTGACTAAATTTTTATAGCAAAACATAACGTTTTCAGTAAATTAATAATCATATTTTATTTTCCTACAAACAAATTATAGCTCCTTTACTTTATTTGATAAATTTCTCTGTTGTTGTAAAATATTTATACTGTTATACTGTCTTTTTGTTTTTACTTTGGTTGTAAAAATCTTTCACGAGTGTTTATATGAAAATAAATAAATATACAAGTTTATGGTTTGTCCCATGAATTTAATATATTAAGCATGATAACTTTAGATGTATATATCATATAATATTTTTTGTAAATATCAGAGAGTTGAGATAAAATAATACAATAACTAAATAATAAAGCAATATTATAAAGGAAATCGTTGCAGAGCTCGAATACGACAAAGTACTCCATCACAACTATTTGGACTAAGGTCTGGTGATTAGGTAGGATTTTCTCTTATTATTATTTAAATTATTTATCAAAGTTAACTTTATTATACATGTACATAAATACATCCCTACATAATTTATACTCGTTGAAATCTAGAATTACCTTACATTACATATTTATATAAAATTGTCGTGTCTTATTTAGATAATAGCTAAAGTGCTACGCAAAATAAATGCATCTTCATATATTTGAATCACTAGATCAGATTGTTTCATACATATCCACCCACTTTGGCTCTGTTTCAAAGAGGTTTTTCAAGCATTTAGCATCCTTATCGAGCAATGGTTGAAATTTATGGTCATATCGTTTTGACGTTTTATGTGGATGAGTCTCCATATTATTGGTTCGCAAGTTCATAAAATACCATAACACCAGCCCGGGTGTCGAACTTGCGACATCGATGTTATGATTCGTTCAACCAGCCATTAAAATACCATGACTCACGGCGATATTTCAACAATTTATTGTGACAGAATTTTAAGATTCAATTAGAAACTCTCAAAAAAAAGACATAAAAATATACATCGTCGTTTTCAATTCGAAAGGTACATGATATTATCACATAAATGGTTTCAATAGTATCGAATGGATCCCTGTAGTGAAATATCAATTAAATTTTATTACAGTGGATTAAATGGACTGCTCAAGCGTATAATATCGTAAGTGCAAAAAAATCTGTGTGCTCTTAAGTCTTTATGGGACTAAGCCACATATTGTATGTATGAAACGTCAAAAAATGTCGCTTTTCAATAATTATTTAAACAATTAAGTGGGACTTTTTCGAAATAGTAAAATAGTCCTATTTGACCGGCAACTAATGTAGATTTATCCATAATCTATGACACATTTCATGTATCTGTCAATAGAAGGTATTTAACCGTAAACTGTTATATTGTATAAATAATAATTAAAACAAGGGACACGTGACAGGCAGTGTTACCAGATTGAATATGTGGCTCAGTTCCATAAAGACTTAACAGCACACAGATTTTTTTTGCACTTACGATATTATACGCTGGAGCAGGCGAAATACATAAATATTCACAGAATTAAAAACATCAGTACGTCAATGCCTGAACTTAATTATATTTATATAAAAAAAGGATGATAGATTCCACTTTAGATTTAATGATCTACATTTAGTACACGTGAATAATCGAAATACCAATCCAATTATGTGTAAGGCCGTAACGGAAATAACACGGTGTATTATATTTGCAAATTCAAAATTGACACCATACTTAGGTGTAAAGTCGTAATCGAGCCACCAAGACCTCAAAAAGAGGTCATACAATGTAAAAAGTGTCAAAGATACGGACACACCGCGAAATATTGCAACAGGACTCCGCGTTGCGTAAAGTGCGCAGGTGAGCACGCAACAACTGATTGCAACAGAACAACAAGAGACAACAATGTGAAGTGTGTCAACTGCAACGGGAATCACCCGGCAAATTATAAAGGTTGCGAAACACGCAAAAAGGTACAAACAAGCCAATTCCCCGTATTAAGAAAGAAAATAATTTCAAAACAGACAAACAACTTGACTAACACTACAACTTTCAAAACCAATGACATGCCAAAGTCGTATGCTCAAGCCACCAAAAATATCGAGCCAACTCCCGAAAAACCACAAGACAATATTATAAATAATTTAATAATTAAAATGGACAAACTCATTGAACTTGTCATGAAAACCATGGACAACATGACACAGATCATGGCAGCTCTTGTCCTAAATAAAAAATGATTCCATTATTAAAAATATGTCTTTGGAACGCCAACGGTCTTGGACAACATAGTCAAGAAATAAAATTATTTTTAAAAGAAAAAAACATTGACATAATGCTTATATCGGAAACACACTTTACCGAAAAAGCTACATAAAAATTCCCATGTATACTATATATACGACGAATCACCCCGATGGAACTGCGCATGGCGGAACAGCGGTGATAATTAAAAACACTGTGAGACATCATCTCACTGAAAAATATGATCGAGACTTTCTCCAAGCAACCACAATTGCTGTGGGAG
>JAGTTH010003016.1:0-32721 GCA_022606485.1 Agraylea sexmaculata | reverse complement strand
CTTAGCTACACTCATGATCAGTTTTTTGTGAGTTAATGCTTCGTCTGAGTCTTTGGCTAAGCACTAATTAACAAAAAACCGATCAAAAGTACAGCAAAGTAACTCTATTATCGTCTTTAAGGTGTACGCTTACGTGTGTTACGCGTGTTAATTAATTGTTTGTCGGTGATCTTAACTATTACTAGTTACACAGGTCACCGTCTTAATAATCAGTATTTACTTTACAATACAGTAAATCAGAGTAAACCTGTACCGAAACCATGGATTGATATTATATTAATTTTATTTTTATCTCCCAGTCGTAATAACCGATCAAATCATTTTTTTTTACTTGAGTGGGATTTGAACCCATGACCACAGTATTTGTAGCCACGCGTCTTATCCCCTGAGCTATCACGCTGGTTGATTATAAAAAATAGTTATTATAATTAATCTACGAGGAACTTATTCATAATGGGGAGCGTTGGTTGCTTAATTGATTGAGCTGACTGCCAAGAAAACGGTTGTGCGTTTGTTGAAGTAGGAACATATCTTCGTAATATCCTTATTTTAATACTTAGCTCATTAATATTAAACGTGATAAACTGTATCTACTAATTTTTGCATTTTTTCAATTATTCAGTTATAAATAATTACAGTGTTAAAGTAGGGATTTTATTTAAAGAATAATCAATCATTAAAAAATACACATATTATTTGCGGCATTAAATATAATATATTTATCTTATATGAACGAAATGATTTATTCCAATAAAGAATAATTTAAAAAAACCTGTGCCTAATACTTGCACGTTATAAAAATTCAGTAAATTAGTGAAAACTCTTTTATTTAACCCTAATTAAGAATAAATAAATATTTTTTTAAAAAAATTCATAGATTGGGCGTCCTTTTAGTATCAGCCATGTTTATATTATAAGAAAAAAATTGATGAATGTATTTTTTTACATTTTGCAAGACATTCCCTATTGACGGGATCCTTTGTTAAGGTTTATCCAGGCCACTGAGGCTTTTCCGGGATAATATTGTAGAGGAGGTTTCCCAGGCCACCACACAGCAATGACTCCTTCAGATATAGTAGATCTACCAAGTGACACTTGAATACAATTTTTCTTAATTGTTTAATAATATGATAATAATTGACTTCGGCGGTTTCGGTGAAAAAAATAAATGTTTCATGCATGTTTACAACAAATGATTGATAAAAATATGATAATGTTGAAATGAGGTATTTTAAAATAAAAAATAAATGATTGAATAATCGCACGTAATACGTGAAGCAACTTCCGAATTACGCGCGCGGTCAAGTCGCCGGTTATAACCTCCAAACTAATGCTATTTTGAACGGTTTACATCCCACAAAAATGAAATTTAGATAGATAATTCAATGGATTATTTAATTTGATTTTAAAATTTGTTTAAATTTATTTCTGAATACCTTTATTTGTTAATAAAATCCATGTCGGCCTCTCCGACCTCCGCCCGCTGTCATACTGAGCACGATATCAGAGCTCACGGCTTCTCTTAGCCGGCACAGGGAAATACCTGGTGACGTCTCACATCTAAGCCAATAATAATGAATTGTAGTCAGATAGAATGAGATGGAGAATAGTAAAAAATACACCACAAGTATAGCAACACTGGTCAGCCTTGAGAAAGAGCCTTCCTGGTGCCTATCGCTGACGTAACCAACTACATACTACGAAACGATCTAGATCTACGTACACGTACCTATCAAAAAACAATCATTTTAATAATTTTTATGACAAATATACAAGCCAATGCAGTATTTCTAGTAAAACATATTTTTTAATTATTTTATTTCACTTGTGGTGTGTAAATGAGTGGCATCTTTATCTTAATGCTACGGGTCAACGACAGCTATTTTTATCACTTTAAAAGACGTTTTTTTTTACTCGTTTTTCAATCAAATATTTACTCATAAAATTGTATCTTTTCATATTAATTTTTAATACATGTTTGCTAAACTTTGTTAAAAATTTGGCCAAGTAATATACATAAGCAGTACGTTGATTAATTATCTAGAATCTAAAATTATTCACAAATACCGGATTCAGATATTGTACGAAATTAGATCAGCGTTTGCGTGCAATAATTTATTTTCATCATCTTGTGAATACATCAAACAACCCACGATAAGTGATTTATGTGTTTAAATGGACAGATTATGAATAAATATAATATTAATTTTACTTTGAGAAAATACGTCATTCAGCACTGTAATAAGTCAGATGGTTTTAAATAGATTTATTAATTTGAATGCATCAACTTAATAAACGGATGTTTTTTTAATTTGTATTCAGTCAATTCAATGTGAATCAATCATGAATGGGAAATATTTCATATTTTTATAAAATAAAAATCATGTCATCAAAAAAAAAAAAAGAGGTATATAAAGGTTGAATTAAATTTTAAAATAATCAAAATCCACAATTGATCACCTTAAATTGTCTCAATTCTTATAAATATATTTTTTCTTATAGAAATATATCTACCGTATTGCTAAATAATTACATAAATATAAAAAAAACATTTGAATTTAGCAGGTGTTTTTAATTAATGACAATTAAATAATGTATTTTTAGTTACAGAACCGCAGTATTAGTATTAGCACCGAACAATATTTTTTTTTTACCCAACAAACAAATAAAGCACACGTTTCGTCTTGTGAATTAATAGCTTAATTATGTGTGCCTTAATTTGTCGTTGTTACAATATTTATTATTTAAATTGAATGGGTAAAATAATATAAATTCTTTAAGCGCTTGTAGGTATAATTTTTTTCAAGAACAAGTCAACATTTGCATGTTATTCAATTATTTTTATGTATAATGTGTAGTTTCTGAATAACGACATAGTATTTTTCCGTTGTTCTCATTAAGCGCTTATTGTTTCAATTACATATCGTGTCTGATTCTTCATAGTGTTATATGAACACATTTTTTTTAAATAAAAATCCATAGAAGACGTCATCTCGTGGCATTGTTAAAACTTAACTGCACCTTACCACGCGAAGTTATTAATATGCTTTGCAGATATTAATATTGCTGCATTTCGAGTTTTACTGTCCATAAAAACACTGTTGTACAATTGGAAAATGTGAAATTCTTTTGGCGAACGAGGCTTTGACATTTGCGACAAAATCGACGCGTGGAATGCAACAAAACCTGATGTTATTATTTTCAATTCAATTATTAAGTGTAAAAATCAATTTTGCATAACTGCTGTCTCACATTTTTGTAAATATTTTATATTGCTACTGTAATGCCAAAAAATATACTTGAGGCCTTCTGTCGATAATTCTTTCGAGGCGAAAAAGCTCATATAAAAATTAGTGAAATGTACGTTCAATAAAAATATATTGAGTATAGGAAAATGACGCATTACAAAAATAGCTGCTTTGTAGTTCAGTGGTCAGTGTGACCGATTCGTGAGTGAGACTCTCGAGTTCGATGTACGGCATAGTCAAAAACAGTGTCTAAACATGGTAGATCTACTAGATCTGAAGAACCCATTGCTGTGGGTTGGCCTGGGAAACCACCTCTACTATATTAACCCATAAAGACTAATGTGGCCTGGCCAAGCCCATAAGTAATGGATTCCCAGACGTTACCGTAAATAGTAATAGATAGTAGTTACTTAGCTACAATTATCATCGGTTTTTTGTTAGTTAATGCCTCGTCTGAGCTTCGGGCGAAGCACTAATTAACAAAAAACCGTCCAAAAGTACAGAAAAGCAACTCTATTACCGTATTTACGCTGTACATTTACGGCGACGCACGCCTAGGAAACCCAAGCTTTACCTGGAATCCCATCAATAGGGAAGGCGTTACGATATTCGATTATTATATATAAAAACTACTACTATTCTTTCTTAATTATTATATATACTAATTGAAGATATACTAGGTATTTATGGTGTACGTTTACGGCAACGCACGCCTAGAAATCCCAAGCTTTGTCCAGTACGAAGTAGTCTTAATTTTCCAATATGGATTTTTGAGGTTTAACCCGAATCTGTTACCTATAGGGTTGGTATTTTTTTTAAATATACTTGGAATTTGTGGTTAAAGGCCTGATCCCACGCACATCTCTTTCAAATTTTATAATAAGCATATTCGTCATGGTAAACAAACACAAAAAATAGTCACATACTTTTGCGTGCGGCTGTTTTGCGGCGGCCATCTTATATTTAATTCGGGGGGCAAACAAAAACCGGTCCGAAGGACGTTCGACAAAGTGTGGTTTTTCCAAAAACTCGCCACACTATATTATGTACAAGATTTGTTATTGAAAATATAATATGGATGAAAATGTCTTATATAGATTGATGACTAATAATAATGCGTCACTTCGATCAAGGAACTATTATTGATTTTTTTAAATACGAATTACATACTTTTAATTGCCCGAGGGCTTTAATATTATCACGGATACGTGTCGAATAAATGCGGAAGGATTTTTGTTTTGAAAAAAAATAGATTTTTCGACACCCTCTAAAAAATATCCGATGCGCAGATTACTTAAAATATAATAAATGTGGTATTTATATTATTTTATATTATGAAGCTTAGTAGATGGTAAACTTTCTCTCGACATTGAGAGAGTTGGCGTGAAGGTCTCTCTCTTTGGAATAAGTGTGTCACAATTAGACCATACTACTATCCAACATAATATTCTACTCACAAACAAAACCGAAAGTTTCACCATCAAAACAATATTAAAATTATTCAATAAAGGTGTCCAAAGAGGGTAAGAATGCTCTTTTAATTCATTTTCGTTGAATTTTGGCATCATATTACACACAACCCATTATTACATGCAATAAATCAATGAAATACAAACAATTAATATTATATTTTAAACGATTTTTAGTCATTCAATAATCGATTCCATGTGCACTCATAGTTTTACGTGAAAATCATATAAATCTAAGTCTTTTTTATTATATAAAGAAATTGAAATTTTTGTTTGTAATTTCCACAGTAATTTTATTAGGGACTAACGTGTAGTCATCTTCAAAGAGTTACACGTTAGTAGTCGAAAGTACTTCCTTATAAAATTACTGTGGAAATTACAACTAACAATTTTCTTTATATAATAAAAAAGACTTAGATTTATATGATTTTCACGTAAAACTATGTCTTTAAATTCTGGAATTCTACCAAAAAGTCAACAGTATGGACAATTTTTATTATAGTGGATTGGCACTTTGAAATTTATTGCTGTGGATGGTCTGGGAAACCACCTCTGATATAAATTATCCCATAAAAGGCTACGATGACCTGGCCAACCCCTTATAAGAGATTCCGTCAATAGGAAATCGTCACGATATTTATATATTTACTTTGCAAAATATGAAAAAATACATTTCCCATATTTTTTCTTATAATATAAAAATGTCTGACACTAAAAGCTCACCCAAACTATGACATTCTTTAACATTTTTTAATTCTTAATTAGGGTTAAAAAAAAGTTGAAAAGCCTTCAAATAAATAAAAGCATGTTCACTAATTTACTGAATTTTTATAACGTGCAATTTTTAAGTACATTTTTAAAAATAATTAAAAGAGCAAAAGCTTTACTAAATTTAAATATTTTTTTTGTCAATTATTTTAATTTAAACAATTAGTTGTGTTATCGTGCACCAAGAATTGTGTGCAGATGAATGCATAAATAATATAAGTGGCGTGTCATAAAATAATATTCTGAAACAATTCCAAGATATGTCTGATTGCAAATTAATATTAATGAAGTATATCGTTGATTATTAATGGTTTACAATAAGTTTCCCTTAATCATTAAAAATATTACGATTGTTGTATGAAAATATTTAAAAAAATCATTATTTAAATTGAAACTCGTTACAACCACATTTTTTTGTAAAATAAAATAGCTATTTCGGAATTTGATGACAATTAAAGCAATCATTGTTTTATAAACTATCAACAATGAATTAATGTAAATATTAATAATAATCAGTTATAAATAGCTACATAATCTGATAGGGTATTGAGTATACTTTTACACATTTTTTATATGGTATTCCATACTATTTTTGATTGATTCTCTTCTAAAAAATATTAAGTATATCTAAAAATACACTCGTTTGTTGCTGTAAATGCCTACATTGAAATAGCTATTTAATATTATAGGGTATTGAGTATACTTTTATACCTCTTTTTAATTGAAATAATTATTTTATATGGTATTCCATGCCATATTTGTTTGATTCTCTTCTAAAAAATATTAAGTATCTCGTAAAAATACACTCGCTTGTTGCCGTAAATGACATATTTTTATACGAATTTGATGATGGCTCATACATACAAATATCATCATAACCAGGTTATTGAGTTATAATATTGCCAAATAGTATCGAGTATTAAAGGTGGTTTGGAAGGCTGCTGGTTTGGAGTACCGTTATGTGATTTCACCAGAGGCGTGATGATGTCAGCCCCTTGAGTTTCAAATTACATACCGTGACAGGTACCAACAGGTATTTTCATCTCCAAATAATATATCTGATTGTCCTTAATAATCCTGCATTTATGAATCACTTCTAAATTTCCCGATAAAACGAGGAAGCTACAAATTAAACGACCGCAGAAAGTTGACAACATACCTAATATCCTCGTTGTAAAAATTACTCACAACCGCAAAAAACAATTCACACAAAAAGAGTGTAAAATTTCCCCAACCTTACAATACAATCGTTTTGTTGCCCTGATGTGTGAGAGAGTACATACATACATATACCTAAATTAAGGCTTTTATTTTGATTTTCATATAATATTTAAATTCGTCCATTTTAAATGCCAAATTTGGCGCAAATTTATGGCGTGCATTTCGAGCGAGATTAAAAAGAGAAACTCGATACATATGGCAAATATCGCCATTTGAAAAACGTGATCCTAAAATCACCCGAAGGTCGTTTGTTACTTTAGATTGATCACTTCACAATATTGAAAATGTTTCCTTTGTTCCTAAGTGTGCTTATTTAAATGGCTTGAATCCATATCCCATATATATAATCTGCATTCATTGTCTAATAATTATACAAGGAGTTGTCAGTGTTTCAATTGCCCGGCAACAAAACCAGTTGGTATTTGGAACAACAGATTTACGATCTATTCGATGGATTTATCACCTCGTTGTATTAGACAAAATAAAATGAAATCGCAGGTGTGTTCAATATAATACGAGTGGCTGCCTTCTAGTTAGCATGACAATGGATTAATATTATTGAACGTTCTAAGAAATATTCATATTCACAATAATATTATAAACAATCATGCTATTGTATGTTTATTTATAATAATTGATAAAGGACTGCGAGGCTGATTTTATTTAATTGGTTTGTAATTTTTATCTAAACGGTCGTTCAATGGGTTAACAACACTCAGTTTGAAGGCTGTAATTTTCCGGTAGCTGGTCGTTGTGAAAAGCTCCATTGGTGCATTATTTTGCAACCGCTGTTATAATGCATATTGTAAATGGCCAATGTGTTGAGTAAGTGGTTTTAACGACATAAAGCAGCCGACCAAATAAATACCTAGCACGATCTTTGTATTTAACGATTGGCGGACATTTTAGTTTTGCGCCTTCGACGCCATTTTGATTTGGACAAATGGTGAAATTAATTTTCGGCTTAATTGTCGTAATCGTATTATACCAGGTTAACAGGTTATCTAGATGAAATCGCGAGGCCGAATTAAGGCTCGTTTTTTTTTGTTATCTCGCAAAGATAAACATATTCGATACAGATATCGCACAAACAAAAAAAAAGTTCGATTAAAATTCAAATGGTGTTTTTGGTGGATGAAGAAGAAAAAGATGTGGTTGTGAATTGAATTGAATATCCAAAGTCGTTTAATATGCGAGACGGCCTCTGAAAACCAGTTTGCAAAAATAACATTCCCAATCGACACGACACGTTCGATTTTTTCCTCCACCAAAATACACACACACATTAATTGAATGCCAAAACACTAAATGAAAATCATGCACGGGTTATTAATGAAAACTCACCGTCTCGTCTTCGCTCTCGTCGTACTGCCTTCCGAAAATCATCTTGATTTGGGTTCGTTTCACGAAAGTTCAATTGCGCGAAGGTAAACTTTATTTATAACGAATGCAACTAAACAATAAACACTTCAGCTCGACGTAACACACATTTCACGTTTGTGATTGTTTGACAAAGTGTCCGTTGTTTTGTCCAGCACAGGTCTGCATCAACTGGCTTCTTGTAGCTGAATGAGGGAATGGAATCGCTTTTACTGTAGATCTGTGGATTTGTTCGCTAGGTGACGCTGTATTGCTTCCAGGTGAACGGCGCCGCATTTGAAATAATTATTATACGTATAATATTGCGCAATGTAAATTAAAATAAGCCGTCACGCTTTCATACCTTTGAGGAAGTACGTTAAATGGTCGTAAACAAGCTGAACCGCTCGTTGCTAGAACGACTGTATTCGAGAAAGTTAGATTATTGAAGAATTCACTATTACGATCATCTAAGCCTCCATAGTTAAAGTAACATCTATGGTAAGACTTAGGAAAATTATATATATATATATATATATATACATATATATATATATATATATATATATATATAAATATATATATACGGTATATTAACTAGCCGAAGATGTCCCATATTATCAGGGGCGCAAAAAAGACTAGCAAAAATAACCACACTATTCAATGAGCTTATTTTTTTATTATTATAAAGAGAAAACAGTCATCTGGAATACCAAAGAAACTACATCTCTGATGGAGCTTTATTGGGAGGGTTTTTTTTACACAACAACGTGTTAATTGTCTGTCGGTGATCTTAACTATTACTAGTTACACAGGTCACCGACTTAATAATCAGTATTTACCTTACAATACAGGAAATCAGAGTAAGCCTGGACCAAGACCATCGATCGGGATTTTATTTATATTATTCCCGATCTCCGTCGTAATAACCGATCAAATCAATTGAAAAATTCTTGACTTGAGTGGGATTTGAACCCATGACCACAGTATTTGTAGACACGCTTTTTATCCCCTGAGCTATTACGCTGGTATATTATACGCTTATGTTATATAACTAGGGTAATTTTAATTGAAATTTTTAATTTGTTAATGTTTTTTTATGTTCTGCTTGGTTTTTTAATAGGACAGTTATATTTGAGTTTTGATTTCATTTTTGTGTAAAAGTGTTTTTTTTTATCAATTAGAATATTTTTTTTATTTTACAAATGAAGTATAAAAATGTGGAATTATTATGCATAATCAAATCAAAAACATCTAAAAATATTTTGAATCTATTTAATACTGTTATTTTTTTAGATGCTCTGCTTAGTTTTTAATACGAAGGTAACAAGTTGTCTGTTTTTTCATTCGAAAGAAGTTTATAATTTTATTAAAATTATTAATAAATTAATTTAATACAATAATTTTTAATTAAAATAAATTTGTCTACAAATAAAAAAAATATACATATACTATCGAGAAATCGATATATGAACCTATAAATCCAAATTTAGTACTATTTTACTACTATTTTATATCTGCACTAATTAACATTTAAATACAAGGCTGGTGATATTTTTTTGCATTTTTTTTAACAATTTTTTCTCTCACAGTCTGCGACTGCGTTTTGTTTGATATTTTAAAATGACGAATTTATCAACGAAAATGTATTTTGATAGTTTATTGTTTATTCGTACACAGATAAATGCGTAATTGTTATTTTATTTATATTCGACTTAAGAGTTGTTTTGCTCATTATCTCTTCGGTTGTAATATATTTTTTATTGTTAAACTCATTTGTTGATTTTTATTATTAAATAAATATTTTCCTAGTTCATTTTGACAGATTGACTTCTTTTAATGTTTTCGGTTATTTTGGAGTATTATAGGGATAAAGGCATATTCAATTTTAGAATTTATTAAACTAGGGTAGATTTATCTTCAAAAAGAAACTAACGTTGTTTATTTCTTTAATGCCTTAATTAATATTTTTTCCTCGTTTAAACGTCACCGTATGTGGTTTGTTAGAAAAACCACAATTTCCCCACATGCAGTCACTGTTTGACACAATTAAATTCAATTAATAATATCTATCAACCTAAACTTGATTTTTTTTAATTTTCAGCAATTTCAAATTAATAAGTTAAATATTCAGCCATGTAATGTAACTTTCTTTAATAATTATAATCCCGGATTTGCCACCTTTTTCCAAGAAAAAACTGATTTATAGACGACTTTCCCATTTAATTAAATCATTACATAAAGTCTTGTTACGTTATCATACCAATTATTCAAATAAGTTTTCATCGAATCGAAAAATGAAAGGCCTTTTTGTATAAAAATATTTTTTATTTAGGTACAAGCAAATTTACAATTAAGATACATTTTAAATTAATAAAAACATGTATTTTCATCCTTCGATTTAATATCAATTGACGTTCCAACACAAAAAATAATAATTTTATGTGAATTTTGTAAAAGCATTATTACATTTTAGAAGATGATTTTTACAAATTGAAATCTATTATCCATTAAAATAAATAACAATTAATTCTATATTGCACAGCAATACTCCACATTTATATTCCATGATGGTAGTTTATGTATAAAAAGTGTTCCACATACATTTTCAGTCGATTTCCTTTACTACTCTATTATTTTATAAGATGCCAAGTCGGTTGATGGCATTATAATTGATTAAAATGAATATTTGAAGTTCTTAAAATCATCCAGTCTCCAAATACCTTTAATTGAATTAATTCAATAGGTGCATGTGAAGAAAAGTGTTATACCCAATGTATAATTTATTAAAAACAAGAGCGTTGTGCAAGAATGGCACATTCTTTTTGAACTTTTGGAAATTTCATGAAAAATAACATTATTTCAGACGCACATAAAGAAACAGTGTTTAAAAAAATCACAATATTATAATAGATTGATATTAAACAACCTTGACAATATCAAATAGATATACATATAATATTATATTTCAATAAGACTAGGATAGGAATCATGCATCATCAAATAAATAATAATAAAAAAAACCTCCTATTGAGCAAGCAGCTTAAGTATTCACAATGTTATGTTCAAAATTCAGAAAAGAGATTTAAAAACAATCACTTTTTGTATGTGTTGATAATCAGCCAGATCCATTAGCATAGTAATCACTTGCTGTTCTCGTTCCAGCTCTAAACACACTTTGGAATGTTTGGGCAGCTCCCTGTGTTAAATGCATAAAAAAATATAAATATTTTGTATGTTTTTATTTCCTAATGTTTGTATTTAGTGTTTAATCTTAAAGAAATTTCATTATTAATCTTTTCACCCCAATGATTAGTTTTTGTTTATTCAAATAGCTTTCACCATTAATAATAAATTTGAAATGACATTATGCATTATATAACCTGTACGGCTGCTCCTAAAAATTGTGAAAATGCCCTGGTAACATTAATAGCCGCAGTGATGAGCTGTCCTCGACCTGGCTCTCCTGTTTCAGGATTGTCCACCATTTGTGGTGGCGGAAGAGGTACCTATTAAAACATGCAAATATAAGCGCTCACATTTAATCTAATCTTTCCATAAATAAGCAATTGAACTTGATTGTTGATCAAAAAAATATAGTAAATGGTAATTGATTTCAATATAAAAAGCCAAATGCAAACAAAAATATCAGCCGAGAAGCACACAGTTAATAAATTAAGCATTTAGCAATTAAGCTTCTCAAAGTGCAGCAAAGCTAAGACTATTTTCAATTATCACAAATCATTTGATATTGAAATTTTGGCTGTATTTGTGATTTAGCTATCTTAAATTATTACCCGATTGGGTCTCCTCTGACTAGTTTGCACATCATCAGCGTTGCCAATAAAAGGACCCGAGCCCAAGAAAAATCCTCCACCTCCTGAGGATGTTGGACGTGCTGGTCTCGATCGAGTTGCACCGTTTGGCCCAGATCCAGTTTCTTGCCATTGTTGCCACAGCCATGCCAGACCATCAATAATTGGCCTTCTCGGTGCAGGTGGTGGTGGTGGTGGAGGTTTTGTTGTTGTCCTCGGTTTAAGTTTTGGAGTAATGGCAACTTGATTTAATAAAGCCTAAAATATAATCAATTATTAAATCAAAGTATGTTTTAATAAATTCATGTTAAAAGCTTACAGCGAGACGTATTTGCTCTTGGAGGTCTTCTGGTGTGGTGGGACCGATTCCACTTTCTTTCAGCAAAGCTGCTAATAAAGCATCATTTGTCTGTCCATACTCTGTACTTAATTTGATAGGTGACTTTGTCATATCTTTATTTTGTTGACCTTAAACATTAATTTATAATTTAAAGTACAATAAGCAAAAAAAAAAATACAGAAAATACACACCATTTTCGGCTTGCAGCAGATTTTCTAATAATTTAACATCATTTTCATATTTCTTTAAAACATTAATATCACTTTCAGTTGCTTCGGTAGTTGGAGTTGTGACTTTTGTAGTTGTTCTTATAGTAGTTTTAGTTGGAGCAGGTGCCCTTTTAGTGGATGTTTTAATAGTGTTTGGGAGTGAATTAAGATCTTTACCTGAAGTAAGACGTTTAAGAAGCTGATTGCTGGATTCAATAGTATCAAGTGAAGATGGTGTAGCTAATAATGTCTCCAATAATTTTAAATTTTCTGAATCAAGCTCATTTTTATTTGGCTTTGGATTCAATTGAGTTTGTGTTGCTTTCTTGGTTTTGTCACCGGTCAAACTCAAAAGAGTTTGTAAAAGTTTAGCATCATTTTGAAATTGAGCGATGTCCTCTTGTAATGAAGGGTCAATCAAATCTTTTTCATATTGTGTCTGTTTGGTCAACTCTGTCAAATCCAGATTGTTTACCGAATTGAATTGAGAATTTTTACCAGTTCTCACAGGTTTAGGTCTTGGAGTTGTAGTGGTGGTGGTTGTGGTGGTGGGTGTTGTTGATGATGCTATTTTCAACTCTGCTAAATTACGATCAACTGCCAGAGCTATGATTCTATTAGCTATAGATTGTTCTTTATCTATAGATGATGGAGTTACAAGTTGACGCTGTAAAAATAAACAGTTTTTTAATCAATCCTTGACAAAAATAATACAAAAAATCTATTTCGTTTACCAATTTACTAAGAAAAGCTATATCATCTTCTACTGAAAATGTTGTTGATTCAACTGCTGGTCCATTAGATATTAATGGTTTCTTGGTTGTAGAAACCCTAGAAGTTCTACGTGGTGTAGTTGTTATAAAAACGTTTTCTTGATCTGCTACAATTTTATTAATTTGGGAATCATCTATCAGTACTCTTTGTGTTGTACTTCTAGGAGTCGGTCTTCTCTGAGTTGTTGACTGTGTGTTTTGAACCTTTCTCGGAGCATAAATATTTGATGTTTGTGAATCATCATAATCAGGTAATAATAATGAATTTGGATTTTGAACTTGAGCTCTAGTATTTAGTTTACTGTTGGATTTTTGAAGGATTTGATAGGCCTGTGTTGTTATTATAGGTGAAATGGTAGAGGTTTTTATTGTTGTCTCTCTTGTTGTGGTTGCTCTGGTAGTCGGTCTTGTGGTTGTTATTGTTGTGGTGGGTCTTGAAGTAGTTGTTTCAGTGGTGGTTGGTTTTGTAGTAGTCGTTGGAGTAGTAGTCGTTGGAGTAGTAGTTGTTGGAGTAGTTGTCGTTGGAGAAGTTGTCGTAGTTGTGGCAACAGTAGTAGTAGTGGTAGTAGTAATTGACGGAGCTGTTGATCTAATTGGGGCTTCAGTTATTTCAAAGATGTTCAAAGTATTTTGATTATTCAAAACATTGATTGAATTCCTCTCTGTATTTCCAAAATCTTCTGGTGAAACACTACTGGTTGCGTATATGTTATTCAGATATACACTTTCTTCTATATCATTGTTTATTTCATTTTGAGTACTGGGGCTTTGAGATGGAACAGTTGTAAATGAAATATTTTCAGATACAGGGGGATTAGTTGGTTTTGTAACCGTTATTCTTTGAATATATGTTTCTCGGGGAGCCAAAGTTGAAGAGCTTTCCTTTATTGATTCTGTAGTAATATCGACATCAACAGGCTTGAAACGAAAAACTGAATTGCCACCATCTTCAGGTCGCTCAGTCCGAACTCTCTGTGTCTGCAATTATTACAAAAAGTTTTAATAAACAATAAAATATTCTGACCAATCGAAGAAACATAATTATTACATCTGGGTCAATGTCAAGTGTTAAAATTCTTGGAGTTGTTGTTAAAATGGTAGGTGTTGTTTGTGAATTCTCCAACAATTCAGCAGCAGCTATACTGCTTTTTAAAATTTCACTAATTGCTGGTAATTTAGCTGTTGTTAGGAGATTTGCTATGTTTGATTCTGTGGTTGTAGGTGCTTTTTGTTGTGAACTTATTTTTGTGTTGCTTTTAATCTCATCATTTTTTGTCTGAAAACAAATAATTTATTTTAATAAAATTGTAACAATCATTATAAAACAAAATTTTAAGCAGGCTGAATCCATTTTGCATTATTTTTATACAAAGTTATAAATTTTATTGAAAAATTAAGCATAAGCGTTTTGTGGTAATTCTTAATGTGGTTATGTGTGTGTTACTTTTGATGGAGTGTGAAATTACATTTTTTTTATGAATAATTGTATAATGCTCAAAAGCAACAAGAATAGATTCCAACACCATACTATACAAGCAAGCTTCAAACAAAAGCAATATGTACACTGAAGACTGATGTACCATTATCTGTGTGTTATTTACAGAGGTATCCTTCACTTCCTGATCATTAATATTTGTATTTGTGTCACTTGTATTCAAAACTCTATTATTTTGAATTATTTCATTAGTGTATGTATCGATATAAAGATTACGTATTGGTTTAACAGATTCGGGATCACTGTAAATAGGATTATATGGATTTCTTAAGCTTCGAGGATCAATAGGCAACACATCAATTCTCTGGGTAACCGGAGGCACTTTAGTTCCATTAGGAAATCTTCTGATTATTGAGTTATTTGGCAATACTCCAAATATTATAAAAGGGCTTGCTTCAGTTAGCGTCTCCAATTGGTTATCATTAGGATTTTTACGTACCACTGTATTATTTGGTAGAACTCCATATATGAAATAATCTTTTTTAGGAATATTTGTGGTTGAACTAGGAGTACCCGGGGGTGCTATTGATAATATTTCAGAAAATCTTTCTTTGATTTCTGGTACTTGTGAACTACTCGAGGGATTGTTTCTCCAAGCAGTTGGGAACGGTGGAGTCCATTGGAAAGGAGTGGTCGACAAAATATTTTCTGTCACTTCAGTTGAAGTTTCTAATAAAATGTCCGTTGTTGTGGGTGGTAAGGAAGTATTTTCAATAAAGTTTTGATCAGTAGTTGTCATAAATGGAGTGGTTAATTCTAACTCAGATAGGGATAATGTAGTAGAAGAACTCTCAATCTCAATATCTAAAGGTGTAGAGTCTAGAGATTTTTCAGTGGTATAAACGTCAATTTGATCATCATTAAAACTGATTATTTTGGGTGTTGTGTATATCGTGTCCGTTGTTGTTAGTAAGTTGCTAGGCAGTGATGAAGTAAAATCTGCTAAATCTAAAGATGTTTCATTTATATTTTCCGTAAAACTGGATCGTGATAAAATAGGTAGTTGTAAAGGAACAAAATCTGTCGATGATTTTGATCCAGATATTATAATGTTTTCTAAAGATTCTATATCATTATTCAAAATGATATCCTCAATATCTTTGAGCAACTTTGCTCTCCTTGAAGATTTTGAAATATTTAATTTTTTAAATATAGAGGCAAAAGTCTCTGAAACATCTGTCATATCTTCTCCAGTTAAATTATTTACAACCGTTGAAGATTCAACCGCGGGTAATGTTTCAAATGTAGTTGAATTTGAATCAAAACTTTGAGTTGTGATATCTTGTGTTGAAGTTAATATATTTGAGATGTCGGTGTTAAAAGTAGAATTGTATACATCAAAAGCTTCTGTTGTTGTTTTATCAATCAATGAAGTTATAGTTGAAGAATCGACATCTGAAACAGTTGTTGATTCTTCATTATTTGATGCTGAAGTGGATGATTCAAATTCATTTGCAAATCTACTTAAAATTTCAATATATTTATCAATCTTATCTGGAAATGATGTAGTAGCATCGTTAGATTTTATGTATGACTGGGATGTTTGTGTTACTGGTGAAAAGAGTTCAATGTCTCTCAATGTTGTGATAGTCGACGAAGAGTCTGTTGTAGTATCAGATATTTGGGTTGTTGTTTGTTCTATGAAAGGAGAAAAAGTAGTCGATGGAAATATAGTTGGGTCAATGGGAAGTGTTGAGGTTAGTGGTGTGGTGGAGTATAGAATAAGAGTTGCAAATGGTTTCCTTTGAGTGACTGGTGATTTAGCATCATTCATCACTTTACTATCAATTGTTGGAATAGGTGCATTGGGTGAATTTGTGGACGTGATCTGTGCAGTTTCTTCGGTTTGTAAAGGAATCGAGGGTATGACATCAGATTCTATCGCTATTGTTGGTAAATTAATACTTGCTTCCGTAGTCGACTGTACATTTTCATTAGTTGTTATCATGGACGGTTCAGAGTTAACAATTACACCAGATACATTTTCGTTGGCACGATGAACATCTTGCAAACTACTTGTTGTTGTTTCCGGTGTACTCACATCTAATATACTTGGGATCGGCGAAGTGATTTCTTCATATTTTATTGTGGTGGAGGGAGTTGTAGTAGTTGTTGTAGTGGTTGTAGTTTTGGGTGTAGAAGTAAGAATATCAGCAAGTGCATCAAAAATTGATACTGTAACTGATGGTGAATGATTAGAAGTCTCCACATTTATCATTCGAGAATACATAGCTACGGTTTCAGCAGTAATCAAACTATCAGATGGTGGAGTGCTCCTCGGTTCACCGAAAGAAATGAATCTAATATCAGGATAAATACTACTTTCTTCTACAGTTTCCTGCAATTAAAGAGAAGAGTGTGCATTTACAACAGAGTAAAGAAACATTTTTGGTGAATTCAAATAATAATAAAATAAAACCAAAATTAATTAATATATAAAGTATAATATAATATAAAGTAATCAAACAAGATCTGCTAATAAACCAAAGCCTTTATTATATAAAAATCCTACATCTAATAAAAGTACTCATTTAAAGTAACCGAGAAGAAATTTCAATTGAGAGATAGTTTCTACTATATGTTTTATTATACATCACAAAAAATTAAGGAGATTTCAACTTAAAGCTTTTCAGGTACAAGTTTTTATCATAATTATCTACGAAATTCACTACAAATTACAATGGCCACTAATTTTGAATGTACAATTTACACGATATATGAAAGAATAAGAGTTCAGATTAAAAAGTACACATCTAACATTACATTATACATGTACACAAAATTACTTATCAAACTAATCTTAAAGTTTATGATTACACAATGAAGAATAAATGTATATGTCAATGAATATAAGGTGCTGTGATTATTATGAAGTGTGATCAAAGTCTTGAATGACCGTGTCATGATGAGTGAAGGAGCCAATGATCTCCGGATGGGATTTCCCTTTCAAGTGTCCATTGGCTGCGATGAACCACACTGGTTCGGTTATTGAGTCCGGAATCGGTATATCAGTTACGAAGAACTTCAGCCAAGCCTTCAAGGAATTGAAAACAAATCAATTTTGTTTATTAATTAGTTTGTGGAATTCTAAATATGTATTATTAACACATTAAAATAATTATACCTTAAGTCTATTTTAACAAAATTGATTTGTTTCTTTATCCAAATTGGCATATTATAACATTTATTTTGATGATACAGATTAAATTATGTTGTAATGTTTAAATGATCAGTGTAAATTTGGTCAATGTATGTAATTATATAGCACTTACCGCTGCTGGTGTTACTGTCGGTACAGTTGGGAAGTAAGCAGGGGCTGTTTTTTGAATACTTCCTCTATATCTAGAACTAAATCTATTTCCACGATTGCCTGGTACAATTGGTGCTTGCTGATTGATAAACATTGTAAAATTTAATTATGATGTATTAAAATGGATAATTTTTCTTAATTGCTCACCGAAGTAGATAGTGGTCCCCTTTGATTGTTTCTTTCGTTATCATCAATCAAAACAGTTTCTAATCCTACACTATTTTTCTTTTGCATTATTCGTGGATTATAATTTGAATTGAGACTGTTGAAATTTCTAGACTTGATTGTGACAACATTTTTTCTAGGTCTGCCTTGGTATCTCGGTTGATATTTATTGGTTGTTCTGAACTGTGGGGGTATATTCATATTATCATGAGGTTGATTTGTTACTGTTTCATACAGTGAGGTTTCCAATTCCGGATTTAAAGTTGTAAAATCATTATTAGAAATAGGCGTCGGACTTCTTGTTTGTATTTGCAAATTTGGTCTGTATGCAGAAAATGGTTTTCTGGTTTTAACCGTGGTTGTTTCCTCATCTGGAGGGTTCACAGTTTTCTTTTGAAAATTATATCGAGTTGCATTAAATTTGTGTCTATTGTGTACAGGTCTCTTTATTTCTGGAGTAGGTTGTATAACTTCAGGTGGGTTTTTCTGGTAATTAGGTCTTATAAGTCTCTGTGAGGGAGTCACACTATTTGCGCTAGTAGACAATTCTACAATTTTATTTGTTATTGTTTCACTTGTTGAAGCAACGGTAACACTTTCTTGAGGGTCATTGGCTGTCGTTGAACTTAAAATTCTTGGTCTGAGCTAAAAACAAAAATCAAATATTTTAGTTTGAATAAAAAACTCAACCATTTTTCTATTTTCCCATACCCTAGAATATTTGTTCGAAGAAGAATCAAGATTACTATTTAAAACAGTTAAGATTTTTTGTGATCCTCTCGTGGATAGTGTATCTTCAGTAGTTGTACGTGCTTTCTGAAAAGTGATAATTATTTACAGTAGAGTGCATGCAGAAGAAATTTTAGTTAATGATTTAAAAAAAAACCTCTTTTGCCTGAAGCAAATTCTTGAAATGCTCGGGGTAGTTTTCATCTTCCAAGTTTTCTTCGTCGCTGTCTTTTCTTCGATTATCACTGTTCTGATTCGAAATTGCTCTAACATTACCTCTTCCAATTGAACGAATCGTACTTATATCATCTTCGTTTATTGGTGCTGCTGAAGATCTCCTATTTTCGTTGGCGATACTTTTGGAAGCATTGTCGTTATTCAATCTAGACCTGGATCTGTTCGTATTTCGGCTTCTTATATTAGACACTCTTTTTTCACCGTCTTCTCTCTCATAAAGTGGTTCATTTGGTATTGAAGTTGTAGGACGAGTTGGTCTTCCTCGACTCCTTGATTTAATTGTGGTTGATGTTTCAGTAGTCCAGGTTCTTTCTGGACTTCTTCCACGAACGCGACCATTATTAGTTTTAGTAACATCGCTAGTCTTCATATCTATATTCAAGATTTCTAGCTTAGATTCGTCAATCGGAGGATTTACAGCTTTTTCAGTACTTGTTCTATGATATCTAATTCCTCTTCGTGTTTGTGGAGTTGTTGTCTCCAGCACGATCCTTGAACTTTCCTGTCTTTCATTCAAAACCCTCGGTCTTCTCGTGTCTGAAAATGCTCCATTATTTGTATATTGAATGAAGGACGTTTCAGAATCGGGTGTTTGGTTAATTTTTAATGATTTCGATCGCCTTGATGCTGATCTAGAAACTGAAGGAGTTCTTCTTGGTTCCGCTGATCTTGTCGAATCCCATCCAATACTTTCACTATCTTCATTATTTAATTCTTCTATGGCTGGTTGGGTTGCTTTCAATGAACCCCTCTAAAAATACAAAAAAAAACATTATAAATCTGGAAAAATTATTGCATATTTATTGCATTCATTCACTCGTAAAATTAATCATCATATTATACATATAATTATCATAATTTACATTGAATGCGTATATTGATTGTTACTAAAAGTCATTGAATATTCATAAACATCCCCGATAAATAATATTATATTTGACCTATTCCAAATCATTTCTAATCTTGATCTTAGTTAATGACAATTGTATTTTTTTTTAAAGTGAATGGCAACTTTTAATTGTTCACACATTTATTGATAAAATATATTGGGTCACATTCACAATCATGATACAATCGACCATGGATATTATCAAATAACCTTCGATTTTTACAGACACCTTTTGATAACGACCTTATTAATGTTGAAAAGCCTACATTGTAATCAAATTGAATTGTAATTTCAATGTTAAAATAAAATTAAAATGCAGCATAACCACCAAACCGCTCATTTGCATTAAGGAAATCGAAAGCAAATTTATTTATGATTGAAATAATAATCACGGTATATTTGGTTCATTTAATAACACAAATTAAATTGTTGAATTATTTTTGTAGTAGAAGATTTTTAATACGGTTACTTTTATATATAAAATAAAAAATGTGCTTTATCCGAATAAATACTATAATGTTTAATTGTTAATTTGATCCCCATTTTTGGATTTAATTGTATAACAAATTCTAGACTTTAGACATAAATTAAACACATTGAAAGTAATGATAACGAATAGGTTTCAATTATAATTCTAGTTTATCAGGTTGTGAATTACATGAGAGTTTATCAGGAACACTTTCCCTAGATAATCCGCAATTAATATAAAAATAACTAAACGTCGCACTTTATTTGCATTAATTAATAATAAATTATAAAAAAGAGTTGAAATATATCAAGTACAAAATAAATAGTGAAGCTAATTTATATTAGAATGGAAATATATCGACCCTGAGTGGTTTTTTACAAAATAATTTAATATAATTCAAATAAAAGCATTCTTTTATTATAAAATATATATATATTACTTATTTAGGTAATTATATATTTAAAATTAAATCTCAATTTAAATATGTTTTCCTTATTAAAACCCCAAAAGAATCGTACAACAAAAAAATGTCGATTATGAACACGCTGTTTATTATTAATGAGATGTGAATGTAAAAATGATTAAAATAATAATTAGACATTTGTCACGCAAACGAAGATTAAATTGAATATTTAATCGTTGCTTTAAAAAAAACATTTACTGATATAAAATTATCATATTGCATTTTTCTACTGGGGATTTGAATATATTGAATGTCTGATTGATGTTTGAATGATTATGATTTTAATTTGCTTCGTAAAAATAATTTATGGAATATAAGTTTTTCATGCAAATATTTTGCAACATACGGAAAGCTTTATATATTCATTACAATTTTTTGCCATATATTTTTTTTTCATATATTCTCGGTTTAATTTCCCGTTCCCACAGAATCGAGTGACACTTTCGTTTTTTCCAGTAGTTAAAATTTCATTAAGACTTCACAAGTACCTTTGCCGACAAATGACCAGTGAAAGTAATGTGATATTCTAAATTATTTACATACGAAAACAATTATTTATTATAATTTAGTCAAATTATCAACAGCATTATTTAATGTCTCAATTGATTGGCTTTTTGTTTCAAAATACGATTATTTGTAAATTGTTTGTGAAATGCGATGATTATGATGAAACAGGTCAAACGGACTTTCTGTTCGACTTCGATAATTTCATTTTAAACTTAAAATCATTATCGAAATAAATTGTTATTTGTGTAATTTTTATCTGGGTCAATAATGCATTTCAATATATCTAGATTTTAAAATCAAAGTCATTTATCATTTATCAAACCAAGGTTACTTGTTAGTAATGATGGGCAAAGATGGTTTATTTATCCAGTTCACTAGATTAAAAACCATAAATTTATACTAATGGAGGAGTTTAGAAGATATGAACCCAACCTAACCTAACATAAAAAGTTAACCTATTTTATGTTTTATTTATCGAATTAGAAAAAGCGTTTAAATCGTCTAATTAGTGAGTCACGTGACTTTTAAATTATTGGGCTTTTTTATACACATCTTAAATTTTACGATTTCGCATAATAAATCGGTCTTATGAAAATGATCAACATATACATACATATTATCCAAATAAATTCTAATATTTTCAATTTGATTGATGTGGAAGTAAACCATCAATAATAATCGAATAAAAAAAACATTTGGTTACTTTCAAAAGCGTGTTACATAAAAACCATTCTTGATGCAAATGGATCACTTCATTAGAATATTTAAATAAGTGATTTCATCTCGCATGATATGTAAATATTAAAATTTGCCAGATTTTTACTTTTACGTAATATGTGTAACAGTTACATGAATGGTGAAATTATTCTTGTAAGAATGTGTTTTAATTTATTAATCTTTTAAGTGATTTGAAAACATTCCTATATCGAGTTCAAAACGGAAAGTCGTGACAAGTTGTGCGTGGCACTTCTGAAAGTAAATGGGAATATAACTATAATAAATTTATCATTTATTATACACATGTGTGTATAGAATCGTGGCAAAATAAAAATTTTTAAAATACTTAAATTTTAGTATAATTAAACACGCGGTTTTACATTCAAAACATACTGATCACGATGGGTTTGTAATAATCAATAAATGATTTTCACCCCAACATACAATAAAATTTAATAATTCAAGACGAATATGCTTAAAAAAATTAATCGATTATGAGAATCTAATATTATTTTAAAATATTAGGTATTAAGCCAATTGTTTTTGTGGCTTGATGGCTATTTTATTTAAAGATTGCAGATATACAATAAACGGGTTCATATCTCAGCTCAGTTAGGATTCAGTTGATTTTTTCATAAATAAAGTCATGTTTATTAATCCATAGAAAGTGCGAGAGTTGTAGTGCATTTAGATTAGTTATAGTTATAAGATTTGCAATATTGTGTAAGCAGAATAATACAATGTGATTGTTCTGAACAAACAAAGGATTCAATACATGAAGTGTTACGCGACATAAGCCAAATAAGTGGAATGAATAATAAAATAATACAAATGCACTTCCCTATTTATATACAAAAGGAAAATAATATATCTGAGCTTAATAATCGTTTAAAATAATAATTACATGTGTTATAATTATTGCACTAGAAAGTGAACTAACCACATGAGAAGACTTTTTAGATGTTAATATACATATAATTATACAATTTGTAGAAATCCTCACAAAATGAAAAATAATAAATAATGTATTGATTTTTAAGCTTATCTACTTGATTATCACAATCAAGTTGTTTCCAATATAAAATTACTTACAGAAATAATCAATTATAATAGGTTAGATTTATTTATTTATTAAATTGCATATAAATGTTCATGAAAGCTTTTTTTTACAACCAAGACAAAAACAAAAAAAAAGTATACAAAAAATAAAGATTTGTTTTTATTTTAAATCAAATTATTTATTTATTAAAATACCAACAGCTAAAATTTTATATGGTGAAAAGGGCATGAAAAATTAATTATGTATTATAATACAAGACCATCCAGAATGTATCTTGAATTTTTAGTATCTTTTCAGATTACATACATACATACCGTTTATTAAGGGTATTTTATAAACAAATTTTTCTCTACTCTCAATAAGTAATATTTAATGTTTTATGGATTAATCGAGCTCGTTTTTAAAAATTAATATTTTGAATGATTTGAATTAGGCAAAATTGAATTTTAATCCCATTATCGTCCAAAAATTTTCCAAATATACGGAAGTCGTTTATTGTAATCTATTGAAATCAATAATTCAAGGATATAGCGTAATCTGCGGCCTTTCGCTTCTTGTCCATACAATTTGCATGTCCGTCCGGTTTTGAATATTTCAGTTGCATGCAAACTAGTCCATATAATATATTATACAAGACCATGTTTCACTTTAATTATAACGAACAGTTAAGATAATGTGAAGTTATACAACCAGAAAGATAATATCGACCAGAACATCATATAAACGCAAACCACTGTCACATTTATTATACGCTTCCTGAAATCAAAGAACTCCTCTTAACATCCGTAAATACACTTTCCAATTCAACACTTGTATTGATTATTTACATTGCTTATAATCTTTGAAACTCAAAGGACTTTAACAAACAATTACTATTTCGGTCAAATTCCAGTCAAAAATGTTTTAAATTGGTCACAAACGTAGATCACTGCGCGGTTTTCATTTTTATTATATTGCTTTATTATTCTATTTGAATTTAAATTTGCATTCAGCTTTATAGTTTAAATAGAATAAGTATGATAAATGTAGATTTATATCATATAATGTTTTGTCTTAATATCAGAAAGTTGAAATACAATAATACAATAATCAAATAATAAAGCAATATTATAAAGGCAATCGTTACAGAGCTCGAATACATCAAAGCACTTCATTACACCCACTTGGACTAGGTCTGATGATATATATATATATATATATATATATATTAAAAGAGAATATTAAAAAAATAGCAGAATAATTAAAGGTGCAATGAGTAATATTTGAATAGAATGTATGTGTCAGTTTTCCGTTACAATTTTTTTTATGTGTAAACACTATAATATCATCAATCATATAAAATATATTTAAAAAATAGCTTTAAATAATTCGCCAATACATTTAAGTGTTATTAAATAGCTTATTATAAATATGTGTTATTAAGTGTAATCTTCGTTAATCTTCGATACCACTTTGCATGATAGTATTTCGTTTTTCCTTTTCCTAATGGCTTTATTTATACATTCTAAAATTGCATGCTTAATCATAAATTTACCATATTTCCTCAAATTACTACATGTTTCTTATACTTTATGTGTTTTTGGGTGCGAAATGTTACATATAATACATTTTTATTTTGCAAGGTTGTCGAATCGATTCGTGCAGATTTACACATCCTCTATTTTGAATTTGTTACCGTTGTTTATTTATTTATGTATTCAGATTGATCATTTAACTTTCTATATTAATATTGGCGATCAAATCTTGTTATTACGTAAGTTGTTGTTATCGCACTCCATTAATTCCCGGAACCAGTCCAGTTTGTCTTTTTTTCCCAACACACTAATACAATTAAATCCCTTGATTACTAAAATCATGACTATTGTGTCTGTGAATGATCTAAATCGCAAAAATTACACGTGTTATAAAGGCATTATGTTTGTTCAGCACATATTAAATGGAGAGAGTGTTCACGAATTACATCCTATTTTATACAACTTATTTTATTGTGGCTATTCAACAAACTTCATTCAATATATATGAATAAAAAACATTAATTACAATTATTATCGGCCTGGAATTGGCAAAAAAAATATTTTATTTAAGCTGTGTATAACGCGCGTTTTATATGAAAGGGATTATTAAAATAAGGTACAATCTATAGCTAACCATTTTAAATACCTTTTATATAAAATATGTCCAATTAAATTTCTACTGCAAATAAGAGTGGTTAAAAATCAATTTATTTTATACCACAGGCCACAAATCGTACGATTATGTAGTAATTAATTTAAATGGGAATTACTTCTACTATGAGATTTTAAATCAAACCTCACTCAGAATAAGTCATTACAAAAAAATATATAAACGTACCAATCTATAATTGATGAAAATAAAACCATTTTTAAACAAATATTGCAATATTTTACAGGCGACTTCAATGCATGGACAAATTAAAAACTGCATTATTATTCAATAATTCATATTTACACATTTTAACATTATTTTAAAGTGTATTAAAGCGAAATAATTACGAAAAAACGAACTTACCTCGATATACCAATCATCTCAAACTGAGATGATTGGATAATTTTTTCAGAATTATTTCGCTTTAATACACTTTAATATATGTTAAAATGTGTAATATCTCTGATTGGTTCAACTAATTTGATAAAAATATTATGGGCAAACATATTTTCATATATTCATATTGATTATTTAATTATATATATTTTCCTCAGTAGTTAGTTGAAAGCTGGTCGACTTTGAAACTGAACGACATAAGATCGGTTATTATTACAACTTATAAATATTAAAATAATCGCCTTGTAAAGCTTGTCTCTTGAAAGGCGTACTTATAAAAATACAATTGCAAGTCATTCGCTTAATTTAAAATTAATCACTCAAGAAATCGGCACAGGGTGTCAATATGATATAATTTGTATGAATCACATGAATGCTTTCATCACCAAATAAGAAAGAATCTCACGAAAATGACACAACAGTATTGTTTTTGTTGAAATTGTGTTTTGTAAAATACATACGTTTCTTTGATAAGTAGTAACAGATAAACAAACCAACACTCTACGCATATTAATTTTAAATTCGTTATACGAAAATTCACTTTACGTTATTTAAATAAATAGTCATATTTATAAAGCCCAAATTTATTACAATCTTGTTTGCCTAAATTAAATGGCAACAATTTATAATAAGCATATGCATACATTATGAAGAATATGATAAGTTTTACTGGAAAAATTCATAAAAATACAACCATTATGAATTTGTTAAATTTTATATAAAATAAAACGCATTTCTGTCGTAGGTGTGATTCAGTTTTACAATACAGTTGCTTTATAAAGTATATATAAAGTGACTAACTGGACCAGACTACTTTCTCTTCAGGTGTAAAACCAGAATACCAAGGTGCCCAAACTTGTCAGAGATAACAGTTTGAAGGGTAAAAAGAACGAAAAGTATCCCAAACGATGGCGAAAGTGAATAGAAATTTATTATTAATTAAGATAAATAAATTATTAGGCAATACGTTACGATTAAAATTGACAATAGAATATTTTTATAAACATGGAGAAGATATAAAATAATTTGAGATATCATAAAACCTGCATTCAATTTTTACTAATTCATATTCAATAATAAAAAAAAACAATTATAATTTGACAATTAGTCAGCGGTAATCTTTGTCAAAACTAATTGGAATTTTACCGTAATATTTTTATTGAAAATATAATAGTGTCCGTATAATTTTCATCGAATTACAATAATGTAATCTTACGAAAGTATATCGAAATACAAGACGACAATCTTTTTCTTATACAAAGTGACCGCAGATTATTATCTTTAGAATGAATCGCTTTATGTAATAATTTGTAACACTTTCGCAATATTTTTTATATTAAGTTTAACCCTTTAAAGTGTATTGAATCAATGATATGATTTTCAATATTATTAAAAAAATATCTCACGGCAATTTTAGATTTATTTCTAGTCATGGGAAACGGTTGTTGTTCATTTTAATCATTGTGGGTGAAAGTGAAAAAAAAGCAAGGCTTTTTTGGCGGCTTGTTGAGGGCTTTTGTGAGAATTGTCATTCAAATATTATATTCTAAAATGATATTGTGTTAATGACATTAACTGGGCTTAGAGATCAGGTTTTAGTTACTTAGTAAAGTCACAGTGTAGTTAGTCACCTTGGCTGCACATTACTATAAAAACTAAAGCAACTTTCGCCTTCAAATCCGCAGATTCTTAAACAGTCGATTACAAATAGGAGTGAAAAATTTATACCATTTTTAAAATGCCATATCCATAAGACAAATAATGCAACGTGTGTTTTTTTAAATGTTTATTAATAATGATTTGAGAAACTATAAACTGAATGTGCAGTGGGCAAAACACATTATTTCAATATGGACTAATGATTGAACTGGATTTTCCACCTTTGAAAAATGCGATCACGTTGCATAATATTATATTCAAGTAAAATGCAATATAAATCATCGTTTTTAATTAGTTATTTTAAGTATAGTTATATTTTTAACAGAAAAAATATCGTTAACCATTTCCTCGTTAAGTGCATAAAATGGGTAATATTTTGTCATTTAATTATTCAGTTAAATGTGGTTATTTTTTAAAATTATGTTTCAGTAATATTAACTAATACTAGTTACACAGGTCACTTAATTAATAATCAGTATTTACCTTACAATACAGTACATCAGAGTAAACCTGGATCAAAACGATCGATCGGGATTTTATTAATATTATTCCAGATCTCCCGGTCGTAAAATCCGATTTATTTATTTGCATTTAAACGCTCACAAGGGATTTTTACAGACAAAAAAATAATAATAATATTAAAAATGGTTTAAAACAAAAATGAAAAGTATATAAAAATAAATTATAGTTTTATATAAAAATGTATATATAGAATGTATATAAAATAAAAGTCCATATTAAATAAATTATATCCATATAAATACTGCTAATATATAAACTGCTAATTTTACTAAATAAACCTCATTTTAAAATACATATTTAATTTATGTATTAATGTCTTTGACAAACTGTTTTATAAAAATTATTCTTTTTTGAAAATAGCACATTTTCAAACGCTGAAATTTCGAAAGTGAAAATGTATCGAAATAACGTGACATTGCGACAAAATAACACAACTCTATCAATGAATTGCATTTCAAATTGATATTAGCATTTAATTATTTTGTTTAGGTATTTGGTTTTGATGAAAAAAAAACTCTTGCGGATATCAGAGGTTAAATTTATGCATGTCATTTTTTTTTAATGTTTATAATAATCATAGTCAGACATTGATATATTTGGCCTTGGACTAATACTAGAAATCAGTTATCTTTTGACAAATTACGCTTTGTGTAACAAGAAAAAAAACAATGACAACTGATAATATACGTATTGTATAATTCTTGATTAAATAGAATATAAATTGATGAAATACATTAAAAAATATATTTTTATCGGTATTAGGTATGTGATCTATTTTTTTTAATATAAAATGCACTTCCCAATTACAAAAGCTTCGAAATAAATAATAACCAGACATGCAATTATTAATCGAAGGACGATCATTTTCACAATTCCAGATATTTTCAGCTACAATTCTATAAAAAAATGCATGGCTTATGTTTCCCAATAATACAATAACAATTTATATTTTAATCACCTTTAAAATTCATTTTTAAATCATTATAAAATTTCATGGATTTATTCAAGGATTATTTTACAACATTCTCAAGATTTTCAAGGTTGAACCTACACAAATTAAACCTGTTCCTGTTTACCAATAGATAAACCAGTTCAACAATTTAAACTGTTGACATTTTGGACGATCTTTATCCTGAAATACGCGTTGGACTAGTTTTGCCCATTTGTCCATATCCTTGACATTTGAAGATCATCAAATAAATTATAGTAAAAATTTAAATTTATAAATAATAATCCTAATGGCATCAAAAGTGATAAATCTATCGAATTAAATCGATCTGACAGGTTGAATGGTAAACTTTCTTGAATTTCCGATCCAGATCTTAAGTAACTACTTTCACACTTTTCATGATGATTTATTATTACATATATAAATATTTTTACAACTATTTAACAATTTTTTGTGAAAAACTAAAACCCTATTTAATTAAAGGACACATAAAAGATCCCAAGCGGAATAGAGTTTAATCATCTTTTTGGAATCATCATTTTAAAATAATAAAATGTAGGACAATTATTACAACTAACTATATTTAATGATCTAATTTGGTTTAAGAGAATCTTTTGTAAAAAAGCAACTTAAAAAAATGTATTCGGCATCGTATAATCCAAATAATAATTTATATAATTCATATTTGGTTTTACACAAGATTTTTTTAATTTAGTTTTAAGCATATTATTTTGTAATTATTTTTGTTAATGTAGAGTCTATTGATGCTATTATTTATTATTCCTCATATATGTAAATGGGTTTTTATTTATTTTCCATACTTTTTATTATCCCTCTTATATCAAATAAAAATGTTATTAGAATTCTCATGTTATTTAAAGGTTAAAGATTTATATATTTTTTACACCTAAGTCTAATTCATAAGATCTTTTGTATTATAAAACTATGTAAAAGTCAAATTTAAAAAATAAATTGTAATAAATAATCCAAATTATTGATATCTATTAATTCAGTTAGTTAGTTTAGCATTTTTTTTTATCAAATGAAGGCTGTTTCTTTCAATAAACAAATAAATTAACATCTCCAATGGAGTGTTTTTAATGATATTAAATAATGCAAGCATTCGATAGATTAATCTTCTTGGATACGAAGCAGCAGGAAATTTAGTAAATTTATTCAAATGTCGAGATGAAATACCAACTGCTTTTTTTCTGTGGTCAGAAAAATGACTCGAACTCGTTTCATTTTCATATTGGATCATAAAAATTACGACACAAACATATGATAAATCAATGGCATTCGGACTGTTGACTTTTATAATAATATCATTCTTTATTAAATGTCAATGTTTGAATTCATCACTTGAAAAACTTGCTTCTGGTACACAAAAAAAAGAGAATTGTTTAATTGATGATTGGCATTTGAGTGTATTAAGAATTTTAAGGTTTATTTATTATGCAACATACTTATTGATAGTGGATTTTTTAATTTACATATTACGAGTAAGATTTTCTCTGATATTCATATTCATGTAAGTAATAACAAAGAAAATAAAGCGTGCAGAATTGCTGAGCACGCGTCTTCGTGGTCTGAAAGTCTAGAAAGCAATAATCTATGTATATGTCAAAATGTTCTTCATAAAAAGTGCAGAATATAGCCTCCGTTATTTTTTCATACATTAAAATTATGACACTTGCAGGTAAAGCATCGCAAGTTAAATAAATCCTATAAAACATGTTATTATTGGCAGTTATTCCTTTCGCTTGCCTTGATTCAATGTTAATCATTGCTGTTTTTTATTAGTCTATTACATTTTCTAGAATCTACCCGTGTCCGATTTGCGCTTTTATAAATATTTGATTAAATGCATTCGAGAGCGCAACGGATTGTATGAAAAGAATAGTTGAATGTCTAAACTCAATAGCACATCAAGGACTGCTCTATATTTTAATTATATTTATAATAAATCAGTCAAGCATTTAAGAATATATAACTCGATATATGACCTGTTTGGAGGTGAAATAGTTTGCTTGATTATGCACTAAACGAATAAAAACATAGTTTTTCCTTTTATTTCTTAAGGGAAAAAAACGTCTCAGGATTTTAAAAAATGATTATGGACGTACATCTAGGTTCAAATTTTTCAATAAATTAAATGGGTTCAAAAAAACTTCTTACAGTAGTTTGTTAAATCATACACATTATTTATTTTTAAAAAATGTGACTAAAATAGTATAAATAAATTCAAAGACAATTATTTATTAATTTTTATTTGAATTTAATTTGGTAAATAGTTATTTATCAAATTTATAAATCTAAGAACCCAATCATAAAGTAAATACTTTCTTATAGATAATATTTAATAATAATGATTTCTAAGGTTGACGTCGGTAATTTAAAATAATTTTTATAAAACTGTTGCATTGATTTTAAATTACATATTTTAGTAATAATTTAGTTCTCCATTCCTTCATCTGTTATATCTGATTGGAATGCATATAATAAATCTACATAAGGTGAAAGTGGATCTGTGATATAAAAAAATATCGAAAGTGAATAATAATATTTACTCATAAAGGTTAATTAATTGATATATTATCGTATAAAAATTCAATCTTGATAAAATATTTCTATTGAATAATTTCATCGATATTTTAATCGAAGTTAAACGCTACATTTAAAGTGTAATCGTGACAGAAGCAACGTTTTAAATTTACGCAATCGCCTTTTGACATGTATTAAATACATTCACCTTTAAATTAAGTATTTATTATTACATAATTATATGAGATCACCTTATAAAGATAGTTAGCATACGTGAATTTATTTAAATGTATTTATCTAGTATTCAATAGAGTATAAAAACTCAAAATGATAGTATTTAACCAATGCAATTTTATACTCTTTATAAGCCCCAATGAAATTTCCAATGCACTTAATACATAATATTATTATAAGATTCACTTTTATTGTAACAATTTAGTGAATCACGCTATGTCTCAGTTGGTCGACTTCAAAGACAAGTAAAAGCTGGTCGACAAGTACATATTGAAATACAGTGAAAACTGGAATTAAATCAGAGGCATTAAAATAGAATATCTATACTATATTTTATACGGAGGCTTTCACTGAAAATCTTATAAATAACATATATTTTAGCAGGACTAATCGAGACTAAATCTGCCATTGGAAAGTGTATTTTTATATAACGTTTTAAATAAATGCAGATTAGTCGATTTTATTTATTACCAAAGCATTAATCTCGACCACAAGCGATGATATAAATATCGGTTTATCAAAAACACATCAAATGGCAAGGATCTATTTTTTATATTTAAATATTTCACCTTCTTTTCAATTTATTAGATTGAATTATTCATGTATTCGGATCTTTCAATACCAACAAAATCATTAGGTATATTTTTTATATATAATACAATAATTGGATGAAGATCAAATATATATATCAATTATTTTTAAAAAGTGTCTAATGATTATTTAAATGTATTTATGTAAATTGCATGATGAATTTTCCCATTACAATCAAATAATGTATTTTATTTTTGTCAAATGTTATAAATGATCTTTAATAATTTTATCAATAATAACCTGATTGAAAAATTTATGATATGTATGTCTAGTTTTGAAAATTTTATCCAAAAACATCATTTTTTGTATTAATAATAAAAAAGTTTTCTGTTGGGACTTAAACTTGAATCCTAGATTGATACATATGACAATTTATTATATTCACGTACATTACATTTAAATACCGTTTTTTGGATG
>JAGTTH010003015.1:0-15959 GCA_022606485.1 Agraylea sexmaculata | reverse complement strand
ATGTACGCTTGTTTGAAATCATTTTATATTTTTGCGTCGTGAAATAAATGAATGGTAAAACAATATTTCATGTAACATTATATGTGAAATATAATATGGAGAGTGAAAATACACGTCCATTGAAACGGTGAAGATTGTTATTTTTACGGCACTGAGATAATGTTTCATGAATTTATGGTGTTTCAGTTAAGCGTATCATAGAATATTACTGAAATCCCCGTTATACTATTACAAAATATCATAAAATAAACAACTGAATTTCCTTTATTAATATAAAATAATCTATTTTATTCTAGAGACTATTTTTAAAACTCATCCTATATTTAATAAATAAAAAAACCAAGATTATTTATCAACATATTATTAAAAAATAGTCCCAATAAACACGTGAAAATAAAATTGTAAAAATCATATTCCGACACTAGAGCTTTTTGATAGATTATTTAATTATTGACCAAATTTTTTTTCCATAAATTTATTAAAATATGTTATTATCAATATAAATTCACAATTAATCATGCGACTACTGAAAATTAATTATTCAATAATTCAAAGGGTTATGGACACAATAATTGACTCACAATTACTCGATTTAAATATGCAGCTTTTCCCAGTAGTTTTAGTAGTAATTTTAACCCAAGTTATATATTTATCAGAAGCTGATTTATAAAGATATTATGTGAAAACTTATATTGTCGTAGTCTTAGTTTAATAAAATCTAATACGGCGTATTATTTAAGAATATGCATGTTTAATGAAAGCCAAATATAAATGTTTGTATCGAAACATTTTATAATATCTAAAATAAAATAAAAAATATTAAATAAAATTAAAATTTTTACATTATTTCCTTGTAAACTGGTAATATAGTATCAAATTTTTACTTTTGTTTCAGTATGTTTGTAAATATAATTTTGTATAAAAACGTGAAAAATATACTAAGCATGAGATTTAGGAAAATCTCATGGTCTATGAGTGATATAAATAGCCTTACGCTTTTTTGTGCTTGGCTAGATGTACATATAAGGAAATATAATTTGTAAGAGTGACTTGTTTGTGGTGAAAATGTCTCGAGCCATATGCGATAATCTTGCGGATTGGCCATTGTTAGGGTGGCTGTATTTTTTCTTTAGTTGTTTTGTGGTGGCCGAAGGAACAATCAACATGATTAGCCTGAACTATTTTGATGAGGGTCTTGTCACATACTAACCATTATTTGCTCTTTTGATAACCAATATGCTCAAATATTATATAATACAATAGCGTTCCGCTCATCGAAAATTATGAAAAGCCTTATAGGAAATTTGGTTGAGTATGTATTCTATTTCCTTGAAAGAACAAACAATTGATTTAAAACATAGTAAAATAGATCTTTTTAACTCATTATGCTTAAATAGTATATATTGAATATTCAAAATATTGATGGGATTCTATAACTCAAAGAAATATGTTATTTATAATTTTCACAGTAATTTTATTACAGATTCTGAGTACTTTAGACTACTATCCTCCGACTACTATATTTCTCGTCTCTGAAGATGACTACAAGTTATTAAAATACAAATATTAGAATATTTCTCTATATAATGTTCATTTGACTTATAATTATTATTTTAATAAATACATAGGAAACTGTATAAATAAAAAATATAAGCTTTTTAACATATTTATTTATGAAATATCACTTACAAGAGTTTTAATAAATGCGATAGGTACTTATTATTATTATTGAATTAATATTTTAATCAGTTATCTATTTATTTGATTTGCTCAAAGTCGATCTAATTAACCAATGGCATTAATTAATCACATTACAAAACTAATAAAGGCAATCTAGTTCATCAGATAATTGTTTTTAAACGCATTTCAAAATAACTTGTTTATATTTTACCCACTCTTTCTTTGTTTATGTTTGTAGAATCAAGCTTATTAACATATCTTGATTACTTAAACTATAAAACTGTATTTATAACGAGCATAGCAATTTGAGCATGTTAGTAGTTCATCTCTGCGTGAGTCTTAATTCCGATACTTGCTCTACAAACATAATAAATTATAGCATTTTTTACTCTTCAAGCGTTCATCATATACCTAGATAATTATTGCTTTTATTTATATTTGAATTAGAAGATTTGGTATCACTTAATCTCTTTAAAAGTGTACTTGCTACGAGTCGTAGTCGTCGTAGCACATAGTTGTGTGTTGAGATATGACAGGGGTGGGGGTAGACAGTGATCACGTGACTTCCGGCTATGGTGTTCCGGTAATATTTAACAGAACACCACACCATATCCGTTACAGCCCTTTACACCTTTACCACACCATGCTACAATATATCGTAGTATTATACAGAGCCAGTATGCTCTTACAACTAAACCTTTTTATACATAGGAGAAATCTGCAGCCAGGCACGCGACACGAAGCTGGAGAGGTTTATGCTCACATTTTATTAAAATCACCACAAATTATTAATCATTTGAGTGCCTCAAAATAATGTTAAAGTTAGATCCCCGATAGACTATTAAATTGTGAAATATTCATTAATAAAAAAATGTACTTTAAATTAAATTATAATTTAAGCAAAAGCATATTTCACATAGTACATGTATTTATTTTTATCTCAATTGGGTTTTGGTCGAATCAATCGTAGTAAAGTAAATTCATCGATAAAATATAGATCACATACTAATTAAGAGCTTAAATTGTAATAACCGTTAAACCTTTTTTATGAAAGTAAATTTTAGGTGCGATAACATATAACAAAAACATTTTTTTTAATAAATGAATTAGCTTCAAAGCTTGGCTTATTTTAGAGGCAACCATGTTTTTTTTTGGCTAGTAAAAATAAGGTTTTTAAAATTGATTGTAGAAACTGCGTTTTATTAAAACAATATATTTATAATATTTTTATTGAAATATTATACCGCTTCTTAAAATACTATCATTTACTTTCCGAAATTCACCCACTATGATGAATTTTGAGAAAATAATAAAATTATAATTGTATGTTGTTAAGCGATATGGTTTGTAGGATATTAAATAATTAATATTGATTCTTATTATCTGTTATTGTATTTGATTTTTTCAATAAAACAACACTTAAAACATAAAAAAATTGATTGATATTTGTTTGGAAACTGAAATACAGTTTCCCTTTTAATATATTAGCGATTCATTATTTCTAAATTCAGACCCTGGAACCCTATTTACATAATGTATTGAGGTGCTTTTTGCTAAAGCTTTCATGGAAATAGCGGTATTTAAAATTTACAATTGTAAATGTACACATGGAGGAGAAAACCTCTTCACACTTTCAGCTTGCACACCTTTTATCTTTATTTTCTCTATGTGCTGGCTTTTATTTTCAAATTTATACAATTTATCTCCCGGGAAGATTTCCATGAATATTCTATCCTTGGATTATTATTGTTTCGACATTTAATCATCCCACGAAAGAGCGCATTAATAATTTTTATAAGTATCCCCCACAGAAAGTGTTGTGATAAAATTAGAACCCCTTCAGCCTTCATGCTGTTTCTTATGAAAATAATTAATTAAATCACAACGAATCGGCCTAAGTACATTATTTGAATACGTAATTAGTTAATAATCAACCCACGGTTTTATCTAATCTTAAAATTGAAGAGAATTTTCATTTAAAAATATATTTCAAAGCATTTAAAAGCGTTGACCATGATATTTTACATCTTCTCAAATATTATTTAGTATTATTTAAGTGAACAATAAAAATATATAATGTAAATCTTATTGGGTTTGATAAATTAAAGTCTTATTCATTATAAAATCTAGCAAAAAATCATTTAAAGTTGTACATGTATTCAATGATTTAGCCAGATTTAATAAATTTATTAATAATGAACCAAAAATATAGATGCAAGGTTTCTGTCTTAATGGTATACAATGTTTATCGAATCCTCGGGTGGATCATATTCAAATTATGCTATTATTTTATTTATTACCATTCCATAATCTGTATATGATAAACAGTATTTCCACATATAAAAGACCGATTTAATTTTTTTAATAAAAGTGTAATATAACAAGGCTTTGTTCGGTGATGGTGTCATAATAACGATCATATTACACGGTGAAGTGAACCTTGTCTCCACCACTACATATTTCCTAATAAATCATCCCATCTTACACTAAAAAACATTATTATTAAAATTTGCCAACGTTGAAAATAATCAAGAAAACAGTATTATATTCATAATTAACAATTTATCGTATCATATTATGTAAAAAAATAATGATTTATTTTTTTATAAAAGAGAATAAATATTTTACAACAGCGTAATAGCTCAGGGGATAAGAAACGTGGCTACAAATACTGTGATCATTGGTTCGAATCCCACTCAAGTCAAAAATTTTTAAATTGATTTGATCGGTTATTACGACTGAGAGATCGGGAATAATATTAATAAAATCCCGATGGAAGTTTTTGTTAATATTACAATGGATTTATTTAATATTTTCGTTTAGAATTTTTAATTACTCAAATATTTTAGCCAAAGCTTGACTTATATTAAGCTTTCAAATACAAAGCTTTATTATAAAGAGGTAATAACACAAATTACATATGTATCTACAAATTTACAAAAAAAAAACTTAACAGATATTAGTAATTCCTCATTGTATATTCATATATTATTGAATATTTTGGAGTAAATAATAGGTTTGGTTTTCATTTAACATACAAATTTATTCTTTATTACAAAGTTTTGACATAATTCATATATTTATAAGAAAGTTTCTGAAATAAATACAACTTGAGTTAAAATTAGTTCGGATTATTAACAGTCAGGCTGCATATTTTTTTTTTTAATAATCGCTCATCCAAATATTTAATAATTAAATTAAAAACCCTTTCAAGCAGCCTCATTAGTATTGTTGAATTATTATTTTTAAAAACATGTTTTTAATACTTTATAAACAATTGCATATGAGTTTCTGCATCAATAATTTAAGTCTATAAGCATATGAAATTTTGTACTTTAATTTTCATTTTTTTATTAGGTTTTTTACTAGTAAGTAAATAAATTTTCTCAGCTTCTTCTGAATCCAAATCAGCCAATAATAAATTTAATACGAGAACAGTGTGTAATTTAATAAAATATTAATCAATCAACAACACGATGAAATTAAAAATAAGCATTCTTTTGAAATTTTAAATGCGGAAAAATGGAGTGTTAATTTTCAAACGGTTATTTTAGTCGAAAACACTTAACATTCCAATTCGAGTGTGTATTTTATTTTGACCTTTTAAGTCAGATACAATTTGATGTTAATTAATTAAAAATAACCCACCATGTATTGAAATATGTACAATATTATTGATTTTGGTAACATTCGGTCGGTTGTTTGTTTTTATGTTTGGGTTAAATCAACAAATTGCTGGCATCAAAAGACAATGAAAATTTTTATAGCTGAACCCATAACACTAAATTTGTTTGACAGAATCGCTGTGAAGCCTTTCGCTCAAAATTATATTTGTTTGTAGGCACACTTTTATATTATCCATTAGGATTATTGGTTAGTGAGGGTTGAACCTCTGAAGGGGTGCAATTAATAATCCTGGTCCTCGAAGATTGATAGAGCATCGCAGGTTCTCCACAGTTTGTCGTGCCTCGTTAGGCGACTCCTTCAAATTTATTATAATCAAAAACCAGCTAAGGGTTGCAACCCCTACTAAAGAAAATAAGATAAAAAAACACTTAAATAGGCATAAAACGCACATTTGTATCAAGAGCATAATTTACTCTTTTTACAAAAATACCTATTGATTTATTAAAATTCAAACCATTCAAGGCATTTGAAAAAAATCTCCCGTGGTCATATTAGGACATTTAATTTTGATGGGTTCAATAAATATTTTTGTTTGTCTTTTAATAGAAGCTTTTCTTATTTGTGGCTTCAATTACCAGAGGAGCTAATTCAGCAAGCATTATTTTTTTAGTATATTTTAGTTTTGACTTTTTAAGTCAAAAAAATCGATGGAAAGTATTATTAAATAAAAAAAATACTTCATTTAACCCTTTGCAATTTTAATATTTTAAATTATTTATCCATATTAATTATTTACTATAAAATAATTTTACAACACGCTTACGCTTTGTGATTTTACACAAATTATTAACGAGTGATGTTTAAATAGTTTAAAGGCTTTATTTGGCAACATTTTCAGAAATAAAATATATTATAAGCATATTATGCTCGATTATTCGATGGAATAAAATTATGAGACTATTTATGTTGATATATAATGTTTGATACGAAATGTTTACAAAAATGCTTTAAATTATTATTGTAAATAAGTGTAATAGCTCAGGGGTTAAGGAGGGTGGCTACAAATACTGTGGTAAAGAATTCAAATCCCACTCAAGTCAAAAAATTAAATATTTTATCGGTTATTACGACTAATAGGTAATAAAATCCTGATTGATAGTTTTGATCCAGGTTTAGTTTGATTTCCTGTATTGTTAGGTAAATACTGAATAGTTAATATCACCAACAGACTAATAAATAGTATTTGAACATATTGATGGATTAAAGAAAGCATAAAAAGATTTTCAATGTATTTATAATATAATGCTGAAATATTCCTGGTCGTAGATTTAAGACCCTTTTGAGGCACTTTTCTTGAACATGATATCAAATATTCTATCTTCTGATGCTCAAATAAAAATGATTGTAGTAACATGTGTTTAATTTATTTAAATAAATTGGCAACCCTCATACTTGGGTTGATAATATATGTATGTATGTATAATATAGTGTGACCATGATGATGGCCTACGCTTGTTTGTGCATTATGGAAATCGGACTTGAACAAACTCTAACCAAGGCTTCGTTAAGGCTACACTTCTTGTTTACCATAACGATCTCTTTCCTTATAAGCCAACATCGTGAATACTTCAAATTACACCATTAACACGTTCTTGGTACTTACAAAAAATACAAGACACAATCATAATGAACAATAGCTCCTTTGGTTATGTGGTGTCGCTCGTTCGATATATTTATTTAAATAAATAATCAAAATAAAACTTAATAGAAATAAAATTCCACATTCAAGGTTGACAAATATTAATTACAATTTCTTTATTATGTATAAGTTTTTACAATGATTGAGAGAACAAAACATATTTGGAAATAGGCTTAGGTGTACATAAATCTAATTTACTATATAAATCTTTTTACCTATAACTAACATGATAATGTTTTATTTAAATTTGACATGAATAATAGTATTAAATTATAGAAAGGATGGGAAAAAAATAAAAACCCATAATGGTGACAAATATTAATTGCTTAATACTATAAAATACATTTAAATAGAAAAAATAATAAAATGATAGACCATAATGAATATTAATGGAGAGTCGATATATATGTATATATATGTATATATATATATATATATATATATATATATTATATATATATATATAACACATCACTACTCTGTGTATTTATTTTATAATTTTTAACATATAAAGCCGGGTTAAGTAATAACGTAAATAAAAATTAAACACAATTTGCTTTTTTAATAATAAGTATAAAAAGACTTCATAAACTTTTATTAAATAGGACATAAAACAAAAAGAACATACTCGTAAAAATATGTATATATGTATATACCTAATATTTCTTTTTATTTTTGATGTATTTTGTAAAATAAACGTATTCTCTAATTGGCAATTTTAACCAGGTTGTATGTTTATGGAATTCTATATATTTGATTATAATTTTTATATATTGCATTGTTATATTTAATAATTTATTTGAAAACATGCTTCTTTATTCTGTAATTCTATGCATTATTTTTAATAAGATAAGATATTAAAAAATAAATAGCCCCTTTGAAAAATCGGTTATATGAAAAAAATGGGTCATTTTAAAATATTGTGATTTTTCTTATCGAAATTCGATTACACTGTTGACATTGTGGGGCTTAGAATCACGACTGATGAATAAATTTAAATTTGAAATTTCATTTTGTCAAATTTAAGTATGTATACGTGTGTATTTTGAAGAGATTGTAATTTATTTGGGCATCAAGATGCAATCCATTTTGAAAGTCATGACAAAGAGCTTCGAACGCTTTTAGAATATTTAATTAAATGAATATTTCCAGTTTATTAAAGATCGGCAAGTAAATTTACATAAAAAAATATTGTTCACAAATATTTATTTACGAAACCATTGGTTTTGATAACACAATAACTATGCAAATTAAGTCTTTGTGATCAGCCTCAATCACAAATAATGACATTAATATTTCTATGGTTAATTAATACAAAAAATTCTACAGTTTCAGTTAAAAATACAGTTTTACTATTAATAATCTTAACTAATTGTAACCCAAGCTGTATCTATATAAGAAGCTTATTTAAATATTTATATATAAATTAGATTATAATATTGTCATAGTCAAATTACAAAAAAATACAGATATAATATTTTATTAATTTATTAAAATAATTAAAGGAGATTATTTGGATTAAATAAAAAGAATGAGATATAATTTGATTTTAATTGACAGCTTTTTTGATAACGAGCTTACACGACAAAATCTTTTTTATGAGAATCTGGAATTCGCATGAATTATTTAATCTTATCGCACCAAATATTAAAAAAAGCCAATGAAAATGCAAGTGGCCTTCGTTTGGAATATTTTTGACTAATAAAATCATTATTTTTTTATAGTTAAGGTATAAAGAGGTAGGTATTATCTCCTTACTTGGCGTGATGATTTATGTACAAAAAAAAATTGATTGTGTTATAGAAGGGAGGCGAAAATATATATAAATGAAATAACGAAAAAGTGAAGAAAAAAAACATTTTAATTTAAATTTTCTTGGAGAAGATGCGTTTTATATAAGCCTTGGATGGAGTAATATAATCAGGTAGATTATTTAGGTTATAATAAAAAAACTATTTTTCAGTATACATATTTTATTCTATTATTATATTATATGTATAATCTAGAGAATACATAATAACCTCACGATTCACATTAAAAAGTTTGTGTTTTATTGAGTGGTGAATAATTTTCCAGCTGAAGAAATGCTGTTTTTGGCATTGAACTAAGTATGCCATTACGATTTCTTTATCTTTGAATATGGTACAAAGTTGAAATATTGTACACGAATTGGCTCGTATGGTTACGATAAATTTTCTTCTGAATGGGGAAAAAAACTCGCACGTCTTTTGTACCGCGAATTAATTTGATATATCGTCTTTAGCCGAAGCCATTTGTTTAAAATACCTTAAGACCCCCTTTACCCTGTTTTTCTATATTCATACTACCGACTTTCGGTATTAGTCCAATGATTTACGGAATCCCATTTTCGACATATATTTTTCTAACCCATTTTGTTTAAATTCATTTCAAGCATGTCGAGATATATTTACCGCATTTTTGAAGTTAATTCTAAATCACATTCATTGTGAAAAAAAAAATACCATTAGAATAAAATCCATAGTTGAACAAGATCTAATTTTTTCGGAATCTTCAAGTCTCGATATCAGAAGCGCCTGGCAATACATAAACCCTTCCCCACACTATCGTAAATACTTGACAAAATAAAAAATTTAATGAACAGACCACAATAAAAAAATTAGGATTTTTTTTAATGTCATTTTTGGATGTCATTTAATTTTATCTTTTAATACTTTTTTAATTCTCTATTTTATTTTAAATTTTATATAACTATTTTTGTTTTCCTCTTATCCGACAGGCGATGGGTTATTTTAATTCTCTACATATAAACCCGGTTAATTGAGAGTATTAATTTTATTATCGTTTGCTTTTAAAGAAAGAGACTTTTTTAATAAATCGAATTAAAAAAAGTAAAAAACCAACCAATACATGTGCCCAATGAGGTTATATATGTAGAGATGCCAATAATATTTGTAAAGACGAAAATAAATGTGAGGCACCAGCAGGTTTCATTTGTTTGTGTGTATGTGTGTGTTTCTACCGCCTCGACATCTTGCTAATTCAAATTCTATTGCGTGTACACAACGTTTACATGTAATTATGTATGCCGTAATATCGCTTGCCGCTTCTATAGATAAAAGTTCATTGCATGTACCTAAGTAAATCTGTTTTTAATAATAGTAGTAATATTTCATGATAATTTGATTAAAATAAATGAATAAAAAATATAATAAATTTTAACACTTTCTCAGTAGTATTTAGATATTATGCACAATTTATTACCAAAAAAATCATCAATTTGGGTGATTTTTTTTTTGTAAGTACATTGATTTTTTATAGTATTCAAAAGATAATTTAGGCGATAGTTGTTAACGTGTTCTGGTTTGGAAATGTCTGGAAATAAAGAGAGGATATGGAAGCTTAAAGCGTAAAGTTTTGTAAGAAGGTAACGGGGAACTGAAGCTGAGCTCACCTAATGGCGGCACGAAGAGGCTCTACAAGAAAAAAAAGGGCTCTTAGAAAACATTTATTAGTATTGTTGGCGAACGATAAAGCCTACCCTTGTTGCCAACGACGCTTTATTGGAAAACTATGGTAAGACAGAAATTAAACTTTTGCCCTTCTTGCCAATACACGCGATATTAATATATTATCATGATTTAAGACGCTCTTATTATAGAAATTGGATTAAAAGTATTTGTTAAACACTAACACAGTTAAATGAACACTTTCAAATTGAGTAGAATCATAGATATAAACATTAGATATCGCATTGCTTATAAATAATTCGTGTAAACCAGTGTATTGTTGCACTCTTCTCTACTATTCTATAAAGGCATAAGTGTGTCTTCCTCACTCAACACATTTCTAGTCATCACTGAGAGTGGTTGTGACAATAATTTGGCAGCGGCCCTCATGCATTTATAATTATTAAAACGCAATAATATTTGAAACATGTTAAAGAAGTAGTGTTTGGTAAAAAGTGAGCCTAGATGTATTTGAGTGTATTTTTGAGTCCATATGACATGTAGTAACAATGCATTTACCCATTTTACTGTGAAATATAACTGGAGATATGAAGAGAGATGCTTACAGTATAATGTTTGACAGGTAACTCATGTTTTTGGCCACTTGATCCACTTGAACTAAGCACGCATTTAGCCACTCGTGCGATATCTTATGTTTTTATCTATAAGTAGAACTAATAAAGTATTTTTCTGACACATCAATAATTTATGAATCTGTCAAAACGACCATCAATAACTGATTACTGATTAAACCAAGCAATAAAACTATACTTATTAACCTAATATATAACTAGATCCAAACACTGATACTATTTTACATACTTGTAAAATATGCTATCCAATAATTTTGTTTAATGGAAACTGTTTCATTTAAATAAATATAATCCGATTAAAACTAAATCAAATTTTAAGTAAAAACTTTCTGACGAGTGATGAAGAGGAAAACAAAGAAGGTTATATTTAGTGCTATTGTGACATTTTCCTGAGTGATAAATCTTTTGAAACTGTTTCGAGTCTGTTTTACAATGAACAAAGAGTAAAACCGATTAAAAGATTCATCAAAAAATACTTTGGCCATCCCTGAAGTCACATTTGAAACCCCTGAAAAATTAAAATGGCATTCGTGTGAAAGTGGTGAATGAGTAAGTGTTTTTCAAAATGGTCAATTCCACCCTCTTTATGATATTGCATTTCATTCATATTTAAAGGGTATCATTAGGTAGGGTGGCTTATAAATATTTTATACATTTTAATAACTCCATTATATTTAAATATTAAGAATAAATCGATAAATAAATTTATCGACGTGAATTTTTTAAATCCATTAAATTCTGACAAATAGAAATGATGACCTTTTTATTAGGGAGAATAATTTAATGAAGAGATGGGGTGAAAATATTGTATAAAATAATAAACTTCTCCAAACTACGGGTAATTTTATTTTTATATATAATAACCGTGGGTTTTTATTGCACAAAATTTAAAAAAAAATTATAAACATTGGCCCTAACATACCTTAAAATATTCTAACGAATTTAATTTTATTTTTGCGTATAATTTGAAGCTTGTGCTTAAATAACGTATACATTATTAGCAGATCTAGACTGCAAGTGGGTGCAGTTAATTACCTTAAATTTATAAATTGTATTAACAATTAACTAATATTATATTAATAATTGATTTGAGGACTAATGACAGCTTAATGGTATTATTTTATTTATTTCTCTGATAAATACACATTTTTCATAATAATTTTTTTATATGGCCAAATACTTGGTGGATGTGCAAATTTAAAAAAAAATTAATAATATTAGATTTTTTTTCAATATCCGAGAATTTAAATATGTTGAATAATACAATTTAGTCCAGTGTTCCAGTTGGCACATAGACTAGTTCTGATCATAAGCTCATTATAATTTTATTGTGGTATAATACTAAAATCAAAATAATTCATTCGTTATCTATGCATAAATCACTGTAAAGCTTCCTTATCGAGCACAAAACAAAACATAATCCAATAAACATCGGCACGATTCAAAACCTTAACCAGACAATAAGCTGTTATCAGAGTCTCATTCCGAAAGTTATTGTTAAGTCTCAATAATAATATAGGAGTTCCGCTTATATGGTACAAAAGGTTAATGATTAGAATCACACATATTTGCCGTTGAAGAGTGACTGTATTCGATTTCCCGGATTCGGGACGTTATTAAATTTATGTGAATTCTCCCGCAATATTGACTTTATCGTCGTAATATGAGAAAGCCGGATCAAACACGGTGATGGATGAAGATCTAAAAGGAGACTAACAAAAGTCCGCCAAAAGTTAAATTTGAATTTTAATATACTTCCGGGAAAGCGTCACACTTGAAGGAGATTGTAGCGTTATGTAACCTGCTACGCCATCCCATTATCGCTACGATGAATATTTCTATGGACGTACATACATATATATTATTACATTTATTTGATATTCATTCTTTAAACACTTTTTTATGTATAAAGTATCCAGAACTTCCAAGCCTTCATTTAGTATTTAAATATCCTTTGAACATAAAAAAATATATTTGAATAAATATTATAGTCAAACAAGAAAAAAAAAATCCTCGTATATTGCGTATTTCATGAATATGCCTCTTTATTTATTCACATATCTTTTCAGAGGCAAAATGGAAAGATAACAATAATCGCTTTGCGCTGATACTTTTGTAGACCTACTGAGAAAAAAAGATCATACGAAAGCGGATTTTAATAGACTTTTGAATGTATTTTCATTGCCTAGATTTAAATCGCCATTGTTCAGGAAATAAATAAATATTTATCAAATAAACGTGTGACAAATAATTGTGTGTTATTGGTGTCAAAACAAACAGTAATAAAAATATTTGCTTAACCTAGTTTGATCGTTTTATTTATATTTACATTCGGTTTTAATTGATGATTCGAGGTTTGGTAGGCTGAAAAATATAGTTTTATTTTTTTAATTAAAACATGGTATATTTGAGATTTTTTTTATAATATTAAGAGTGTCTTACAAAATTTAACAAATTATTTTTATGAAAAATTCATAAATTCAGTAGGTATACTGACAATGTATATTTAGCTTTTTTGTACTTTTAGTTACTTTACAAATTAATTGTTGAATTTCATACAGATTACTAAATAAATAATATAATACACTTTATATAAATATAAATAATGTCTTTAATTGAACTTGAAATATTTTAAAAGCATCAATGTAATGTCAATAAGACCACATAAATAAATAATAATTTAAAATGGGTCAAATTATTATTTCTAATTTTCAGAATCATCGTATGGCAACACTGTTCACTTAATTTGCATAGTTTTTTCGCAATATTTTTTTATCATGTTGAGATTGCATGTTTATAGGTACATATTTTATGTTAAATAGTTTAAAGAATAAAACACTTAAATGGATATGTCAAAAAAAATTATACCTAGAAATAAAACACGTCTTTTTATCGATATTTTATAATCGATGAAAAATGTGACAATGAAGCAATACAATAACATTTTCGTGTAGGTAATATAATATTTTTCAATTGTTGTTTGTCCAAAAATCATAGTACCTATACATGAAACAATGGTTGGGTAATATTGTGAACAAACAGTGTTGTTTGCGCTGAAACACATTTTCAGGAGATGATTTGTATGGACCACGTGTATTTTCACGTGCACACTTGCACGAGTCACGTGTGGGCTAAAATATATTATAATCAAAGAGAAATCTGATTTATTCCACATAATAGACCCCAAGGGTTAACAAATTCAAGTCACATGAAATTATATGCATATTTAAAATTAATATTTTTGATTTAAAAAAATTATCCATGTGAGAAATACGATATGAAGAATGATCGTGTTCGCCCTTTTGTTAGGGAAAACCATTTTCAATCTGAAAGGGTGGATGAAAAATAGTGGTTTCTTTCGTATTTACAAATCAAAAACACCCACACATGTTCAGCTTATTTTGATTTAAAGTCACAATAATTGACAATACATCAAACCTAATGTGAAGGTTTTCCATTGAATATATTTTTGACTGCCTTTTGAAGAAGTTTATTTATTATTATGTTGAAATTTCTTTATTTAAAATTTCAAGAATATTTACACAATAAAATTGTATTTTTCGGACATCAAAAGAATCCTCTTTTGTGTTTTCATCGCTTTGTACTTCTTTACGTGATTTATATTTTTTTGAATGAATAATACTATCAACCTCGTCATCGTGAATTTGTATTAATTTGAAGAAAAAAAACGATCATAAAATTCAAAAATTCTAATTCAACAACACTCTTAATAGTCATAATTACGATTTAACTCAGTTTTCATGCAATTGACATACATTATGTTAAATTTATAGTTAATTAAATTTATTTGAAATCAAAATTTAAATTTTCATGTTAGTTTTAGGTAAAAAGATTATTATAATAAAAATAGAAAGATAAAGTATAAATGGATGTTTATTTAAATTCAAAATGAAAAAAATATACAGTAATATATTATTAATTTGAATTTTTTTTAAATATGACAAAAAGTTTTTTTTATATCAAACATTGAATAGATTATTATTTTCATTTATTTATATAGAATTTGATACCTTCACAAAATATTCACAGGTGGTAAGACCCAATGTGTCGAATATATTTTAATGAAATTCAAATTCATGAAAAGCAAGAAAAAACACAGTAAGTAAAAAGGAAACATATACATGTTATATCATTATCAATATTTGAAATCAAATTAAACAGTTTAGTAAATTTATAGACACGATTCCATTATTATAAATGAATTTAAAAAAATGGATTCCTAAATTTATATAATATTGAAAAGATACTTATTTTGTGGAAATGAGATTGCGAATAATCTGTTCCAATGATTAAATGTATATTACTAGTAAATAATTTATTCTTCTCATAAGTAATTGGGAGGCAGAATATTTCATTTAGTTCTAAAATATATAATATTTAAAAAAATCACTGATTATTCCAAATGATAAATATTAACATTCTCTGAGATTATCTTTCATTTACATACATTGTGACTGTGTAATTATTTAAATTGTATTAGGGATGAAACGTGCAGAAAATGTATGGCGTAGTGGGAATTGTTGGGACACTTCAGTTTCAGCTTGAATACGTTTTGTCGCCATTACCGTTAAAACGCATACAAACAGCAACAAATTACAACGAAATCGGATATTTATGAAGCGGAACGATGGGTCAGTTTGGGTGTTATCATTGGGGACGGTTATATTATGTATTATTGTTTATATAAATGGATTTATATATTTGTTCAGATAGCCCGCTAAATAATAATATACATTGTGGTCAACTGAACCTGATAGAACTGGACATTTCAGTGTGATTCGTTTAAAGTCAAGTCAAGATCAAATTACTGTCTTGAAATTATATATGAATAATAATTCATTATTCCCGAAA
>JAGTTH010003013.1:0-14478 GCA_022606485.1 Agraylea sexmaculata | reverse complement strand
TACAAATACTCTGGGTTCAAATCCCGCTCAAGTCAAACATTTTTAAATTGATTTGATCGGTTATTATGTATGGGATGTGGGAAATAATATTAATAAAATTCCGATCGATCGTCTTGCTTCATGTTTACTCTGATTTCCTGGATTGTAAATCTGAGCGATTATTAAGTCGGTTACCTTTGTAACGAGTAATAAAATTTGCAAAAACCCTTTCAAAATCCCCTCCAGGCATATTTAGATAAATAAATAATATAGATGAATAAATATATAATATGTATTGATAGAAAATAATGTTTTTTTATTAGGTCATAAGTGTGAAAATTGTAAGGAATAATTCCCTGAATTGTAAGGTAAATCCTGATGAATCATAAAATCTCGGGGCATATATAAAGATTTAAAAAAATCTGGGAGGAACTATATTATTTTGTATAAAAGGCTGATAATGACATGTTTTATCTGTCTCTTCCTTTGTTTCCACAGAGTGCCCACATGGCGTCTTGGGTTAGCGTCCTGTAATAATATTACGATATTGCAGTCTGATTTTATATTTTTTTATTGTATTTGAAATAATAAAAAATAATCACTTTGTATATCCATTCATTCAATTTTTAAAAAATGTAAAGAAAGGTTTTAAAAAAATAATATTTCACATTAATATTCACTTTTTTATTCATTAGTTGTGTAGTTATATTATTTTAACGTATGCAAAATTCATGAAACTGTGATTGGGTGTTTTTATATAAAAACATATTTAAATTATACGGTGTATAAAAAAGCAAAAGGGGATAAATGGGCCCTTTAGTTTACTGATACCTTTACAATTTATTTCATATTATAACTAAAGGTTTGATCTTATACAATTTAGGGGTGATACAGATTAAGAAGCTTAGAAGCTTAATAGAAAATCTAGTGGATTTTATAGGCTTGTACGCTATAGCCGTGCTTGCTAAAAATATCTGTACATAATCAAGATATAAAGTAGTCGTGTTTTAATGGTTAAAAATATTAACTTTCGTAATGAAATTATTAACTTTAATCCAAACATAGAGATGTGTGTGTAAATGCTCGCTTAAATTATGGGCAGCTACTGTACCTATACTTTAATTTAATCTACTTCTCGATAATTTTATAAATGCCCAATTAAATGATTTCAACAACCCTGATGGTGTTGTAACAAGATATTAATGTGGCATGTCCTAAAAGAGTGTGAACACATGTTCTGCGTCATATGGAAAGATGGAAGATGCGTTAAACGACCGTTAAAATTTTGCAGTCTCGCTTTATATTCACATATCATTTAGAAATACACTTAAAAGTCACATTTTAACACGTGTTACCTGTCGCTAGTGCATTCAACGATTAATTAAACAAAAATATCATATAAATCACCGCAAAAAGAAATGTATTTTTAGAATTCTGACAATTGGGTAAATTCTTGTCCAGGTTCTAGAACTTACTATGAATAAAAAAGGAAGAACTGTGTATATTATTATGTATATATTTTTTATTGAAAATTAAATTCAACATTTTCTTATAATTTCGTAATAAATACAATGGCTTGGTTTGAATGAAATGGCGATTATTCATACAGTAAAAATTAACGATTCAATACAAATCCTGACCAAACAATTGAATACATATTAAGATAAGGTATCAATTAAATTTATAAGATTAAACATTCTATTAAAAAACACATTCTTAAAAGTGAGCTGAAGAGTCACTTTAACATTTTTATTCATAAACTGTTATATTAAAAATTTGATTTATTTAAAAGCTTTTTATAAGATGTTTCATATTTGGTTTTTAGACAAAACATTTTGTTAATTCATTATTCAACCGGTTGTATAATTATCAATATGGCGGAACAAGTAGACGAGTCTAGAAGAGACAATTAATTGATCTGCTAAGTCCGTCGTCTGATGTCCGGCCTTCTAATATTGATAATGTTGGCTCTACCCGACTTATGTATTCACCTTACCACCCAGGAAATCAGAGTATACCTGTATCGAGATTTTATTTAGTCGAAATAGCCGATCGGATTTTTTTTTAAAAAAAGACGCCTTTATACCTAGAAACAGGGTTCAAGAAGGTTTTATGAGATAATTTAGAAAAGGATTATTAAATGATACAAATAAACTCCAGGGCCATTTATTTTATGCGAAATACTAAAAATATACACATTTGTTCTTGATCTATGTATAAATTTTGATTAATATAGAAGTGAGTGAGTGAAGAAGATAATAATGAACCTTGAATGCATCTGATGTGAAAGTGCTCGTTATAGAACGAGCAGCACAAGGCGCCTTATAACGACCAACAATAACAATAAACCTTTCATATTTTAATCAGCATTCACTGTATCACATTATACACTCCGACAACAACAATATCCATCACTAAATTCAATAAAATACATCTCGAGTGCACCACCCTTTTAAGCCAGGGAAATATATATTTTTATTATTATATTTATTAGTTAATCGTATGCAGAGAAACGCACGAGTATGTTCTTTTAAAATAAGGTTCGATGAACGAAAAACGGGCAAATGCTCCTTGTTCTGTCTGCTTGTCCCTTTTTGTCTCAAATGCATCCGTTTTTGGGAACATAATAAAACATGTAGATGTATAAAAATAATTCCTCGAATATTGATATCATAAATATTCTTAATATGGCAAGACCATTATCAAATATTAACATATTGAGGAGTATATGAAGAATATGAGGTCTTTGTCACTTGTATCCGAAACAATGTGAACTGGACACAAGGAGAAATCCTCGACAGGGACATGAGAAAACAAAGCGTTTAATTCAAGACAAGAAAAGGTATTTGGGTGTTAAAATATTGACTGACCTCGACAGGAATAATTGGATGAAGAAAGTGTGACAATGCATTGTTTAGATTTGCCTGATGAATGACTGAGGATAATACAAGAAGATTAAACCATGAAAAACTTGTATCTGAATAAAGCGGTTTAAAATAATATTCTGGATAAACTAAACATTAATTTCAACGATTCAGAATCAGAGAAAGCTAAATGGATCCGACCTTCCAGTATTATTTATTATTTTCCTGAAGGAATCTATGTTATACCTATGATATATTCCAGGTTCGAAGGCACTGGAGGTACATGCTCTTCATTTCAGTTTTACGACCTATTTGCAACTGTCAAATTATAATATATTGTGTATTGTCTACCATATTATATTGAGAGCTAGTCGTAATTGGATAAGAAGAAACGTACAATTTAAAGGTTGTCTAAAAATTATCATAAATAATATGATTGAGATTTTAAATAATATTTCATATTTGGATAACCTGTATGAAAGTGGCAGTCAGATTTATGTCTTCTAACAATAATAAGACTAGTTAAGACATTTTTTTATCCATGATCAGTTGAAGCGTTAGCGGAGTTTTGATTGTCGAAACATTGACGTTTATAATACTAAAAATATCATAATAAAGAATATGGAAGTTGTATACATATTAAGAAATTCGATGTTTTTATAAAAATGCCTAATAGCATAATAGCTTAAACCAAAGCTCATGCGATAAGGCGCATGGCTACAAACACTGTGGTAACAGGTTCAAATCCCAATAAAGTAAAAAAAATTATGCGATCGGTTATTACGACTGGAAGATCGAAAATTATCTTATATACATATAGATTTCCTGGATTGTAAGGTGATTAACTGTAAGTAAAAGTAACTGAGGCGATTATTATGTCGGGCAGAGCCGCTCTGTCGGTGACCTGTGTTACTAGTAATAGTTAAGATCACCGAGAGATAATTAACACGTTGTGTGTATAAAAACCTCCTCAAAGAAAGCTCCATCAGAGATGTAGGTTCTCTAGTATTCCAGACGACTGTGTTCTCTTAATAATAAAAAATTAAAATAAATTAAAAACTATTACTCATGTCAAATTTAAATAAAACATTCTCATGTTAGTTATAGGTAAAAAGATGTAAACATTCTGTACACCTAAGTCTTTTTCCAAAGATGTATTGTTCTATCAATCAATGTAAAAACTTATGCATAATAAAGAAATTGTAATTATAGATAAAGCTTTCAATTTTCTCCCCTAATCATTTATTTGTAGGCATAAACCAGGATAGTACTTTTATAATATTTAACTGTGTATCAAGTGGTTAGGCTTATAAATAATGCGTGTCTATAAAAGTGTGTTGGTGGGCATAAAGCATTAACCCCATTTGCACATTCCGTGTTGAAGGCTCCAGTGCACCGTATCAGGAGTGCGTGCACGTGCAAGGGCCAGGATACTCAGGAGTCAGGACTCAGGACACCAAGGTCACCTGGACTAACAGCGTGCACCTCTGGACCTGGTGCAACGAACTTAGATGCCCTTGGCGCTCCCCTCCTATCCCTGGGAACTGATCCAATGACAGGAGGGGCAAAAAATACAACATCGAATATGTGTGTGTGTGTGTGTGTGGTGTCATTATGTCCGATAGAAAGAAAGGTCGACAGGAGCCGCCCTTTGATCGCTAGACGTCTCAGACGATTGTCTCTTTTAAATGTGATCGCTTCCCTTTATATTACTAACATACATTCATAAGTAATGCTAATATTTATGTAAATGCATATCGCATACAGTGTGAGATTAAGTTCGCATGAATACGTTGTGGCATTCAAATATTTAGTGAATGCCAAATTGGTTCGTCATTTTTAAACATTTATTTACATACATAATATATGGGCCTGGTTTCTTCATATAGCTCTAAACTTGAGCTACGTGACATCGATGTATATATACGCATTTCTAGGGCCGGTTTCTTCAACGCTTGTTAAATCTCGAGCTCGTGGCACACGGCGATTTACGTGCAAAATGAGTTCCTTCAAGATGTAGCTCGTGCTACCAGCTGTCATTAGGCCCGGTTTCTTCAACGCTTGTTATATCTCGAGCTTGTGTCACACGGCGATTTACGTGCAAAATAAGTCTCTTCAAGATGTAGCTCGTGCTACCAGCTGTCAAATCTTAGGCCCGGTTTCTTCGAGTCGTGTTAAATCTCGAGCTCGTGTCACTCGGCGATTTACGCGCCAAATGCGTCTCTTCAAGATTTAGCTCGAGCTACCAGCTGTCGAATCCTAGCTCGCCGATATCCAGGTGTTTTAATCTAATGATATGCTTCGATTCGGTTAACAACGTGTTAATTGTCTGTCGGTGATCTTAACTATTACTAGTTACACAGGTCACCGAATTAATAATCAGTATTTACCTTACAATACAGGAAATCATAGTAAACTTTAATAATAAAATATTCAATATCAAATAATTACAGACAATGCTCAACATATATTAAAAACACACATGATTGAATTATTGTACGTATTAGTGTTTATTTTGGATTAAAAAATTATACAAATGTATAGAGTAAATCATCAATACTAACCAAAGGTCATAATTAAACAAATAAAATGTTGTATTGTGTCACATTTTAAGTTAATTTTAGTTCTTCTTTAGTTGTCCCAAATTTCACATTTACCCTACACAAACATGAAATAGGTATACCTTAAAATTCCATCAAAGTATATGTTATATCCATTAATTAATAAAATGTATTTAGTAGTAAAAACAATAGGGATCAAGCGATTGTTAATAAAATTACCCTAAAAAGTCAAACTTGAAGCCCCGATTATCAAAGATTTATTTTTAAAATACTTAGCTTACTGAAATATATATTTGATCGATTTAATGGGAATCGATATATATTTTAGAGTATAGCGTAGTCTAAATAATCGAACATTTTTTTATTATCTTGATATCAAAAGCGCCTGTTAGTGCATAAACCCCTTCCCACGCCACTACATCACTTATAAATTCGATAATCCGGATATCCAACATTTGGGGGTTCCTTGTGTGTCGGATTATGAGGACTATACTGTATTGATAAATCAGGGTAAGTAACAAATTCTTGGAATTGTAACAAAGACGGTTTCATCCCTTATTCCAGTGTTTGTATGTACTGGTGTTATCCTTTTTATAGGAAATGTATTCGGAAGGTTCGGTTGGATTGACCTTGTTGGTCGTCCTCTTTTGGTTTGCAACCCCTTTGTTAAGAGGCAGATGCCAAGATGTTGTTTTATACTTTTTGCATGCCGCTTCTGTCTGTCTCTGGTCGTTCTTTCTGTCGTCCTCTAAATTTGTCCCCGGTTTTTGGGTCCCATAAATATGCCGACATAATTGGCTCTATCGGATAACGTTCCCTTGTGATAAAATATGCAAAGGGAACGATACCCCGATTTGTGTTCAGATATCTTTCGATCCACAGTCGACGGTATATCTACTTCAAAAACATTAAGAGGTGAGTAGACAGTGAAGGATTCCGATTAAATCGATATGGGTTCGGGACCAAGGGATGAAAGCGATAAGGGTCAGGAATTATTTCAGTAATAAAGAGGCTATTTGTGAACAAAGTTAAACTATAGTTTGCCCTGCGATAGAAGCCAATGAACTCAATAGTAACCAAGAAAGTAAGTCTATCACTTTTAACTGCAAAACCTTACATATATTATTATTATTTTTTTTTTAACTATATGTATGCTTTTATACATTTCGAAAATTTTATAATAATGCTCTAAGAATAGAATAATAAAATACCCTATTAACTCTACTATGAATTTGTAAAGGCTGTCCTTAAATTCATACAAGTATTAATTTGGATAAAATGTACAATAATTTTATTAAAATAACTAAAGTAAGATTAGGTATAAAATAAGAAATGGGCTTCACTTCATTTTTTTACGATCACTTAAACCTTAGAGGTAGAATTTGAATTTAACTATGTATATCTATGAAATTAAGCCACATTGATTCAAGTAGTAAATTAGGGATCTGTGAGTTTATTTGCTATTTAATATATAACCATATACTCTTTGAATATATCAGAAATTTAGACATGTTAATAAAAACATTGAATTTCTAATCAAAATAACATTTTCTTATAATAAACGTATAAGTTAAAAAGTCCGCCAACGCTTCTATTGATTATGAATAAAAATATAATTAAATAATTAGAAAGTATCAAGTAAGCTACGGCCATTTTTACTTCCGATTAACTTGAAATGATTACTTCTTATTATGATTATTATTCATTTAAGTCCACCCAAAATAAAAGTTAGTTCATTTATTTATAATAAACAAAAAATAGTTTTTTATTACTTCATTTAAAATATTCTCGTTTCTTATAATTCCAACCCTTATAAGATATTATTCATTAAACATTCCTGAAATGTTATACTAAAAGAATAATGTATTGTATATGGAATTTGTCTATTTTGACTATTTTTTTAAAGAAAAATTAGGATTTCGTTTTTTGAGAGTTCATAACATTAAATTAATGTTTAATATTTTTAACATATCTTTCTAATTTTCTCTTATATTCGACGATATTACGATTAAGGCATACTTTGGACACTGTGCCACAGATGGTAGTCGTAGCGCTACGCCATATATTTTAATTTCTCCTCAATAGTAGAGCTTAATAATTTAATTACTCCATTTAACACAATGAAAGTCTATTTTGATTAAACAAAATCGACACTCAAATTTTAATAATTATTTAATACAAATATTCATAAACCCATGTATGATATTTATTGTCCAGGAATAAATAAAAGGAGAGACGCGAGTATGTACTTTAGTTACGCGGCTTACTTTGGATAGGATATCTTATTTTTATTTTCTTCTTTTGACATCCTTCTGGAGCCAACCAGGATCGGTGGGAAAGGTTCACTGAACCTCCAGGAAGGACCACCTTTCATCCTTGTTTGTTAACTTAGTACATACAAACATCAGGCACGACTCTCCATATGCATAATCGGTATACAAAACATATTTTTTTATTATTTCTAAGCCCTACAATATTCTGAAAAATACCTGTTTCTTTAAACAGTTTGATAAAACTCTCTATTACTAAATATACTCTTATTCTGTATTTCCAGGGGTAATTATACAAATAGATTCTAAGTAAGATTTTATGCTAATCGTATAAAATTATATCATTAAAAATAGAAGAATATTTAAGTTCATTGTGTTTTTTTATAAATTAGACTATTTTCTGAAAGATATACTTATTATGTGAATTTTTTTCAATGTCTAATAGACAAGTATTGAATAATTTCAAAAAAAACTCTGTAGATAGTAAACATTTTTTTTTTAAATATGTCATATAATCCGACAGCTGCATAAAGAAAGCCAGCGTGATAGCTCAGGGGATAAGAAGCGTGACTACTAATACTGTGGTCATAGGTTCGAATCCCACTCAAGTCAAGAATTTTTAAAATTGATTTCATCGGTTATTACGACTGGGAGATCGAATAATATTAATAAAATCCCGATCGATCGTATTGATCCAGGTTTACTCTGATTTCCTGGATTGTAAGGTAAATACCGAGGCGATTATTAAGTCGGGCAGAGCCGCTCTGTCGGTGACCTGTGTAACTAGTAACAGTTAAGATCACCGACAGACAATTAACACGTTGTTGTGTATAAATACCTCCTCAAAGAAAGCTCCATCAGAGATGTAGGTTCTCTGGTATTCCAGAAGACTGTGTTCTCTTAATAATAATAAAAAAAAAAAAGAAAATTTTAATATTAATTTTCTGTGAATCAGTGCTTTTTCCCATCATGATATTATTCATATTCTTGATTTAATTCACAATATTTTAAATATATATAAAGAGCTTATAATATTTCAGATTGTTTTATGATTTTTTATTTATGAATATTTGTTTGAAGAATTATATTCAATAAAATACCTGTTTTTATATATTCAAGTATAACATTTTGATTGAATTTTGAAAGTTAAACTATTATTCCCAGGGTAATTGTACAAATATATTCCAAGTAAGATTATATACTAATTGTATAATATTATATTAATAAAAATAATATTTTTAGTTGATTGTGATTTATTTTCAATATCTTTATGAATGTATTTCTGAACGCTCCAATTAAATGATAAAAATAAATAAAAAAGTATAAATAATTTTTAAAAAATTCTCTGACTAAATATATTTAAAAAAAATTGCTGTATAAAAATTCAACAGCTGCATAAAGCGACTTTGAATATTCACTTTCGGTGAATCAGTGTTTTTTACCCATCATGATATTGTTAAGCTAAGATTAAAAACAAAATTAATAGCTTATGCACTGAAAAATTGTTTTATGAATATATTTAATTATTAATATTTGTTTGAAGAATTTAACTGACAATCCATTTAAAGCTTGTTATCGATGATTTAGATTATGGGCAATTAAGACAGAATTGTATCTTCAACTTCAATGTTTACATAAGAGAAGAAAAAAATAATATAAGGGTTTATTTATTGCATTATACTATTGAATATTTTGTTGCAAACATATTGCCTTTACTTTTATTTAATGTACATATTCATTACTTATGTGAAATTATGTCCTTACGTCTATGCGTCTGATATACATACAGCTTGGGTTACAATTAGTTGGTGTTATAGTGCATATTTAACCAATTTTTTTAATTTTTTTTAGATAGTTTATTTTATAAATCATCCACCCTTATAATATTGTATAGAGTGGGTGTAAGACGAGGGCTATAAACTATATTGATGCCAAGGTTTTGACAAAGTGCATGGCCGCTAAGTAGGTCGTCGTCACTTGCAACACTCACAACTCGTAGCTACCTTCTCTCTATACAAATGTTTCGTCAACACTGCTCTATATATTTACACTATTCATTATGATAAACAATTAAAAAATACAGAATACGAGAGACGAGCTCGATCAAGCGCTTTGGAATTGATTACGAACGCTTAATTTATTGATTGTTGGTACGATTGTTTAGAAAGACCTCAGGACAAAGAGAACGAATTGTATGTACATATTCATAATATCCATTTATTGGATTAAAAATATCTTCATTAGATGGCAGAAGAACTTGGATACATTATTTATTTATTATCGGAGGCTTTTACACTACATACTAAACAAAAAAAAAACAAATAAGTAGTCACCATTATATTTTACTAAAAAAATTGATTTAAAATATAAAAATGTCTTGTCGGTTCAATATATTAATTGTAATATTGATAATTTTTTAATGGCGATTAAAATGTTTATTTTTATTTAAATTTATAATGGGATTCCTCTTGAAAGACTTTATGTTATTTAAAAAAGATTGTACATAAACAGACTATATAGATATATGTGAATAAATGATAGGGGAAATATATTCATAAGAACCTGTGCAGTGCTCCAATATTAAATAAAAGCTCTATGCACCCACTTCTCTCCAAATCAGGAAGATATATGACGATTTATAATTATAATTTTACTAATGAATTCAAATATGTTGCTCCAGTACTTTATTCTACACTATATATTATTGGTTAGTAATACAAAAATATATTTTTTTAATTAAATATGTAGTTTTACTCTTAATGATTTTAATTTATTGTAACTCAAGCTATAATTATATTTAATTTTTACTTTATTACACAACGAATGGAGTTCGGGAATACCAATTTATACTTTTTGGATATGATTATAGTTATATTATTTGGCAAATTTATTACTCTTGACATCATTTCACTCAGATTATCATATATATATATATATATATATATATATGTATATATTAAACAATAATAACGTATACAACGTATAATAAAAATTATCAAGTAATATTTGTAAACAATCTAAATGTATGATATTTGGCCTTGAGTAGTGGACTCGATTTCAATTGGAAAGCGATAGAGTGGTCCATAATAATAATATGTAGAGATAGATAATGTAAGGTGAGAGTGTCTATGACCCGAGCCACTCGACTCTTGTCGGAGAAACTTGCGAAAAAGTGCAGAGGCGAGCAAAGACGCCTTTACGAAAGTGAGTGTTGAGATGAAAGCCGAAGTGGAGAGGTCTTTGTCCTCTTGGCCAATGTGGCTGCTTCAGAAGTAACCTTCAGTTAAACACCAGACACAAATTCCGTACACTTTGCCTGCAACAGATGACTGACGCTCGCCAGGTCGATGACATATCACAGCGCCCTACACTGCAATCATTACAAAACAGACACCCGAATATAAACAGTGTCCTCATGCAACCTGTAATTTTCATTTAAAAAATACAAAAATAAAAATCATATACCCCATGACATTGTATTAGAATAACTTACTTCTATATAAATCGATTATCAGACGATTCTCCTCATATCAATAAAATTCAAATTGTTCAAAACAAATGTCTTAAGATGGCCTTAGATCTTGATCCTGGCACATTTCTTAAAGAAGTCCACGAGGACATTGAGTTAAAAAATATCAAAGCAAATATCGCAGATTTGAGTAAAAAACAATACACTAAAATGATTAACTTCCCGACTAACCCAATCATAAGACATGTAAATAAAACCAAATATGCCTCGACGAAACGTAAGTTCATTTTACCAATGGACATCCAAAACTGATATTATTTTTAAAAAAAGTGTAAATTTATAATAATCCAATCAAATTTGGTTTTACCCAAACAACCTGTTATTTCGTTTTTAAGCATTATATTTTGTAATTGTTTTGTTAATATTGCTTTTATTGTTGTTTTTATTTTTTTCCCCATTCTTTCTATAATTTAAATAGTATTATTCATGTCAAATTTAAATAAAACATTCTCATGTTAGTTATAGGTATTAAACTAGTTACAACTTGCAAATTACTAGACGTTTGCTTTATGAAGTTCCACTGTAATCTTTTTTAACAATATATTTTGATTTAAACTATACTTTGTTATTTGAAAGTATAGAGTAAGTGCCACTTTTGCTCGGCTTTAAACATTGAGATTATTTATTAATTTATTTACTTATATCATACTGCAGTACCACTAGAGCGTTACGGGAGATCCCAAGTCGCAGTGATGATAATGCAGCACTAGTCAGTTGATATTATCGGATATATTTGTTCTTAAAGATTTCCAGATGAATTTTATTTATTTATTTATGAAAGGTCTTGACTTCAATGGGTCTGTGTCACAAAAATGTATCTACAAAAAAAATTCGCAATCATTTTTACCAATTACACAAGTTTATTGATAATTAATGTGTAAATTAAATGAAAGCCAAACATATAAATGGTTATACCCAAAAAAATCTCTCATTGAAAACTGTCAGTTTGTAGATACGTTTCCGTTTATGTTGCACTGTTAAAAATCATTAACACTTATCGAATTATTTCGAGATTGACACGAGTTCTCGAATAAAATAATACTTCGATTGCAACATGATGAGTGTCAAAATGAGAATTTTATCCAGGACAGCGATGACGTGCTGCAAAGTTCCGGGATTACGAAACATTGGTTGGTGTTCAGCACTCGTGTAAAAGGAGGTCACAGTTTCGAAAATGTTTTCTTAACTTTACATTTTCACCGTTCCATTTTTTCCTTAATATCTATTTATCTCTCTTTTGTATTCGCGTAGACAAAGCGCATTGAATTTTTTATCAGCGTACTTATTTACAAGAGAGACTCACACCGGATTGTCCACGCTCACTAATGATTAACACAAACGAGTTCAAAGCCAACTACTGTTTGAATTTTAAATCATATATAAACACAATTTCATGATATTCTACCCTGTCGTATATCCTGATAATTAATAAAAAATAATGATATAATAATACGCTCATTCTAAGAACAATCACTTTTTGTTCCACAAAGTTGTATAGGTGTAGATGAAACAAATAATATTTTGGCAATGTGTTATCCTATTCACATATTATATCTTAATGTAGTTTTTAGATAATTAAGGATGGTTCTTAGAGTGACAATAAAATTTGGTTTTCAACTTCAAATTCACCAAATTTAATTTCCAAACCACCATACGTTATTCACATAGAGAAGGTTTCAGATCGAGTATTTTATACTACAAAAGATAATTGACAAAATTACGAATGTTAAAATAAAAAATAAACAATAACAAACGACAATACACATTGACGTGAAGTTAGTCGCTTAAATTTCTGATTAAACCAACCAATAAAATTATATTTATTGATCTAATATCTTCACATTGATTCTATTTTATGTATTTAAGAATCCATTTTTTACATTGGCGTGTAAAATATTCTTTGTTTAATGGAAATTCTAAATGCATGGTTAGTTCAAGTGAATCAAGTGGTCAAAAACATCAGTTACCTGGCAAACATTATACTGTAAACATCTCTCTTCATATCTTCAGTTATATTTCACAGTAAAATGGATAAATGCATTGTTACTACATGTCATATGGACTCAAATATACACTCAAATACATTAAGTAATTCTTTAAAATGTTTAAAATATTATTGCGTTTTAATGTGTATTGTCCCAACCACTCTCAGGGGCCATTAGAAATGTGTTGAGTGAGGGAGACACAATTGCCTTGATCGAATAGGAGAGAAGAGTGCAATAATATGGGTTTACACGAAATTGAACGAATTATTTATATGCAATGCGATATCTAATGTTTATATCTATGGCTGGGATGCTTTAATAAGCCTTAAGGGTTATTGTCTTCCCTTTTAATATAAAGCTCAGGAGAAGTGTTGTGCCAAAGTCAGATATTATAGTATTATATCTCTTTTCTGTAAATAATGTGCAATGAAGCGATATAAAGACAATTTGTAGGATAGAGACAGTAGCGCGTTGTACTATTGCCTTCCATATTTTTTTTATTTATTTTTTATTAAGAGAAAACAGTCGTCTGGAATACCAGAGAACTAACATCTATGATGGAGCTTTTTAGAGAGGGTTTTTTAGACACAACAACGTGCTAATTGTCTGTCGGTGATTTTAACTATTACTAGTTACACAGGTCACCGATTTAATAATCAGTATTTACCTTACAATCCAGGAAGTAAGAGTAAACCTGGATTAAGACGATCGATCGGGATTTCAATTATATTATTACCGATCTTCCAGTCGTAATAACCCATCAAATCAATAAGAAAAAATCTTGACTTGAGTGCGATTTGAACCCATGACCACATTTGTAGCCACGCGTCTTATCCCCTGAGCTATTACGCTGGTATATGTTGTCTTATAATAGTTTGTCTTTGGCGCAACAATGTAATACATTGAATGGTGATCTCCTTTAGTTTGTATTAAAATTATACACATTTATGATAATAATCGTATATATGGTGAAACTGTGTTCCAACTTTCCCGATCATTATAAATTGTCCATAATGCGGCGTTTGGCGAAGTGAAATTGTGAATTATATCCGTTGTAAAGGAAAGGTCACCGTCACGATTGTGAACTGTGTGTATAATAATAGAATGTAGGAGAGATTCGAGAAGTAGAGGTGGAGAACAAATAGTGAGATGAGCAGGTCAGAGACCTCGCAGCATCCAGAAAGCGAAAGTCCATCGGAGAAAACTGAAGGAAGGAAGAAGGCCACTTTCCAAAACCGGTCCAACGACACTCACCTGGCGCCAATACACTATACATATATATATATAAAT